>JAAIUW010000083.1:0-91623 GCA_014851425.1 Senna tora | reverse complement strand
CGAAACACTAATCGGCGAGAACTGATCAATATCAAGTTTTGGAAACACTCATTGGCGAAACTAAATAACAAGAAATCAAGTTTTCGAAACACTCATTGTCGAAAACTGATGATTATCAACTTTTCGAAACACTTACCGGCGAAAACTGATAAATATCAAGTTTTCGAAACACTCATCGGCGAAAACTAAATAACAAGAAAATCAAGTTTTCGAAACACTCATTGGCGAACACAAAGGAATATCAAATTTTCGAAACACTCACCAGTGAAAACTGATTAATATCAAGTTTTCGAGACACTCACCGACGAAAACTGATGAAAATCAAGTTTTCGAAACTGTCATCGGCGAAAGCTGATTAACAAGAAAATCAAATTTTCAAAACACTCATTGGCAAAAACTGATGAGTATCAAGTTTTCGAAACACTCACCGGCGAAAACTGATGAATATCAAGTTTTTGAAACACTCATCGGTGAAAATTGATTAACAAGAAAATTAAGTTATCGAAACACTCATTGGTGAAAACTGATGAATATCAAGTTTTCGAAACACTCACTGGCGAAAACTGATGAATATCAAGTTTCGTCGAAACACTCATCGGCGAAAACTGATTAACAAGAAAATCAAGTTTTTGAAACCCTCATTGGGGAACGATAATGAATATGAAATTTTCGAAACACTCACCGATGGAAATTGATGAATATCAAGTTTTCGAAACACTCACCGGCGAAAACTGATGAATATCAAGTTTTCGAAACACTCACCTGGGAAAACTGATGAATATCAAGTTTTCGAAACACTCACTTGGTGAAAACTGATGAATATTAAGTTTTCGAAACACTCATTGGCAAAAACTGATTAACATGAATATCAATTTTTCGAAACACCCATTGACAAAAACTATTGAATATCAAGTTTTCGAGACACTCACCGATGAAGACTGATGAAGATCATGTTTTCGAAACACTCATCGGCGAAAGCTGATTAACAAGAAAATCAAATTTTCGAAAGACTCCTTGGCGAAAACTGATGAATATCATGTTTTCGAAAAACTCATAGGCGAAAACTGATGAATATCATGTTTTTGAAACACTCATCGGCGAAAACTTATTAAGAAGAAAATCAAGTTTTCGAAACACTCATTGGCGAACACTGATGAATATCAAATTTTCGAAACACTCACTGGTGAAAACTGATTAACAATAAAATCAACGTTTCGAAACAATCATTGGGGAAAATTGATGAATATCAAGTTTCCAAAACACTCACCGGCGAAAATTAATGAATATCAAGTTTCGAAACACTCATCGGCGAAAACTGATTAACAAAAAATTAAGTTTTCGAAACACTCATTGCTGAAAACTGATGAATATGAAGTTTCTGAAACACTAATCGGCAAAATTGATGAAAATCAAGTTTTCGAAACACTCATCGGCTAAAACTGATTAATATCAAGTTTTCGAAACACATACCGACGAAAACTTATGAAAATCAAGTTTTCGAAACACTCAACGGCGAAAGCTGATTAACAACAAAATCAATATTTTGAAACACTCATTGGTGAAAACTGATGAATATTAAGTTTTCGAAACACTCACCGGCGAAAACTGATGAATATCAAGTTTTCGATACACTCATCGGCGAAAACTGATTAACAAGAAAATCAAATTTTTGAAACACTCATTGGCAAAAGCTGATGAATATCAAGTTTTCAAACACTCACCGGCGAAAACTGATGAATATAAAGTTATCGAAACACACATCGGCGAAAATTGATCAATATCAAATTTTGGAAACACTCATTAGCGAAAACTAAATAACAAAAAAAATCAAGGTTTTGTAGCACTTACTAGCGAAAACTGATGAATATCAAGTTTTCGAAACATTCATCAACGAAAACTGATTAATATCAAGTTTTTGAAAAACGCCTTGTCGAAACCTGATTAACAAGAAAATCAAGTTTTTGAAACACTCACTGGTGAAAACTGATGAATATCAAGTTTTTGAAATACGGACCGGCGAAAACTAATTAACAAGAAAATCAAGTTTTCGAAACACTCATTGGCGAAAATTAATGAATATCATGTTTTCAAAACACTCACCGACGTAAATTGATTAACAAGAAAATCATGTTTTCGAAGCACTTATTGGCGAAAAATGATGAATATCAAGTTTCCGAAACACTAATCGGCGAAAACTGATGAAAATCAAGTTTTCGAAACACTCATCGGGGAATACTGATTAACAAGAAAATCAAGTTTTCGAAATACTCACCGGTGAAAACTGATGATTATCAAGTTTTCGAAACACTGATTGGCGAAAAATCATGAATATCAAGTTTTTGAAAAACTCATCGGCGAAAACTGATTAACAAGAAAATCAAGTTTTCGAAATACTCATTTGCGAAAACTGATGAATATCATGTTTCTGAAACACTAATAAGCGAAAACTGATGAATATCAAGTATCCGAAACACTAATTGGCAAAAATTGATTTACAAGAAAATCAAGTTTTCGAAACACCAATTGGCGATAACTGATTAATATCAAGTATCTAAAAAACTCATCGGCGAAAATAGATGAATATCAAATTCTCAAAACACTCACCGGCGAATTCTGATTAACAAGAAAATCAAGTTTACGAAACACTTATTGGCGCAAACTGATGAAAATCAAGTTTTCGAAACACTCATTGGCGAAAACTGATGAATATCAAGTTTTCGAAACACTCATCGACGAAAACTGATTAACAAGAAAATCAAGTTTTCGAAACACTCATTGGCGAAAACTGATGAATATCAAGTTTTCGAAACACTCACCAGCGAAAACTAATGAAAATCAGGTTTTCGAAACACTCACCGACGAAAACTGATCAATATCATATTTTTGAAACACTCATTGGCGTAAACTGATTAGCAAGAAAATTAAATTTTCGAAACACTCGTTGGCGAAAACTGATGAATATCAAGTTTTCGGAACACTCATCGTCGAAAACTGATGGATATCAAGTTTTCGAGACACTTAACACCAAGAACTAATTAACAAGAAAATCATGTTTGCAAAACACTCATTGGCGAAAACTGATGAATATCAAGTTTTCGAAACACTCACCGGCAAAAACTGATAAATATCAAGTTTTCAAAACACTCATCGTCGAAAACTGATTAACAAGAAAATCAAGTTTTCGAAACACTCACCGGCGGAAACTAATGACTATCAAGTTTTGGAAAAACTCGTTGGCGAAAACTGATGAATATCAAGCTTTCGAAAAACTCATTGGCGAAAACTGATTAACAAGAAAATCAAGTTTTCGAAACACTTAATGGGGAAAACTGATGACTATCAAGTTTTTGAAACACCCATCGGCGAAAACTGATGAGTATCAAGTTTTCGAAACACTCATCGGCGAAAATTGATAAACAAGAAAATCAAGTTTTCAAAACACTCATTGGCGAAAACTAATGGATATCAAGATTTTGAAACAGTCACCCAAAAGTGATTAACAAGAAAATCAAGTTTTCGAAACACTCATCGGCGAAAACTGATGAATATCAAGTTTTCGAAACACTCATTGGCGAAAAATGATTAAAAAGAGAATCAAGTTTCGAAACAATCATCGTCGAAAACTGATGAATATCAATTTTTTGAAACACTCATCGGCGAAAACTGATTAACAAGAAAATCAAGTTTTTGAAACACTCACCGGAAAATACTGATGAATATTAAGTTTTCGAAACACTCATCGGCAAAAACTGATCAATATGAAGGTTTGGAAACACTCTTGGCGAAAACTGATTAAAAAGAAAATCAATTTTTCGAAACACTCATTGGCGAAATATGATGAATATCAAGTTTTCGAAACACTCACCGGCCAAAACTGATGAAAATCAAGTTTTCGAAACACTCATCGGCGAAAATTGATTAACAAGAAAATCAAATTTTTGAAACACTGATTGGCGAAAACTGATGAATATCAAGTTTTCGAAACACTCAACGGCAAATACTGATGAATTTCAAGTTTTAGAAACACTCATCGGTGAAAACTAATCAATATCACGTTTTGGAAACACACTTGGCGAAAAACTCATTAACAAGAAAATCAAGTTTTTGAAACACTCATTGGCGAAAACTGATGAATATCAATTTTTTGAAATACTCACTGGCAAAAGCTGATGAAAATCAAGTTTTTGAAACACTCATCGGCAAACACTGATTAACAATAAAATCAAATTTTTGAAACACTCTGTAACATCCGCCTTTTTTAGTTATTGGAATAATTATTTGTTAACTAAATCTAACTCGATGCTTGTGCTTGACATTGATTATTGCATTTAGAAAGCATATAGAAATGCATTATTTTAAGAAAAGAATTGAGAAGGGACTAAAAAGAAAAGGGCTAAAGTGCAAGAGAAAGTTGGTGGGTGAGGGAGAGAAATGAATTTCTCCCAAATCCCTTGCCACCAGCCCTTACACGCCTAAGGGAAGGTGGCAAGACCACCATTTCACACACACTTCATCACTTTTAGAGAGAGAAGGAGTTAGAGAGAAGGAGGAGAACTCAAGAGAGGATTGAAGCTTTGGAATCCGAATTTAGCAAGAATTGAACCGTAGAATTGCAGCTGAACACCAACTAAACAAGAATCTAGCTTCAAATTAAGGTAATCAAACTACCAACCTCTCTAATTTTCAAGTTAGGTTTTCAAGAAATGGCCCAAAAATGAGTTTCGGATTTTTGAGCCATTTGAGAGGTTTAAAAATGCTTCCTTATGATTTTCGAACTTAGAATGGATGTAGATGATGAATGCATGCTTGGATTTTAGCTGGAAATTAGATAATTTAGATGGGTTTGGAAATGGGTATGGGTTTGTGCTTGAAATTCAGATTTAAGCTTGTTTAACCATGTTTCGGGGCTAGTTTTTCGTGGGTTTTAACGTGTTAATGATAGAAAACAAGTTTATAAAACTTCCATGACTTGAATGGTAGGGTTCTTGGTTGAATTCTTGAGTAAAGATACTTTAAAACCCATAAATTAACGTAGCAGTCGACTTGTGGGGCAAACCAGTCGACTTCTATGTTTTTTTCTGCCCAGAATTCATGCCAAGAACATACCAGTCGACTGCCAGCTCAAACCAGTCGACTTTCGTGTCCAAAAACGAAACAGAGACGAATCAGTCGACTGGTATGTTACAACAGTTGACTTGCATGAAGAAAAATGTGAAAAACATACTTAATGAGCCCCACAAATCTTTCAATTTGACAGGCTAAGACTAGACACATTAAAGTTTTTGATTGCCAAATTTCAGTAGTTTTGGATCCTGTTTGGTACCCTTTTTGCACATCTGAAATTCAAGAACTTATGTAGAAAATATTTACTGGTTTTCATAGTTTCATTTACTTGTTGAGGTACCAAATGAAGGATTTAAAGGCTAAAATTTTATATGTAGATTCCTAAGATCCATATTATGGGATCTGGAAATTCTCATATTATTTGGAACTAATTTGGTATGGTTTTAGCAAGAATTTACAAAAGTCTGGTCTGCTGCCCTGTCACATTAGACCGCTACTATTAAACTAGATTTTGAGAGGGGAAAATGTGTGTTTTGAGCTAAGATTTTGCAGCCAACTATATTCTATATTGATAACCATGTCATAATTATTTCAGAATTTTTGTAGTTTTATAGAACAAGTTATGATTTTACAAACTTGGCAAATTTATGAAATGAACTTGAAACACCTTGTTTTGCAAAAGTTCCTTCTTTAACACTTCAAAAAGGATTTCAGTTGCTCCATGACATGCTTAAACAATATGTTCTAAGTTTAGAAAGTAATATGAGTTAAGGGTAGAGAGAAATAACATAGAAAAGAGAAGAGTAAGTATCTTACATATATGTGTTGCAAATAGATAGTTCCAAAATCGATTGACCAATTGTCGGTATGGGACGGCCGTTGGGATTTCCTCGGTTGAGCCATAATTTGAGATGGTAAAACATCCAATCGATTGATGAAGAAAGTTTATAAAAACACCGTGTTGGTTGTTTAATTTTAAGCCAGTAGGCTATATATGGCCAAATCAAGAGTGACATGCTTAAAATTAGATAAACCATGATTGGGACCTAGATATTTCATCTCATATTTGTATAGATAGCATACAAAAAAGGAAGATCTACATAAACGAATATGAGAAGAACCGTTAAAAAGAGATGGGGATCTCCAAATTTTAAGTAGAAGTGACTCCCTTGGCTAAGTAGAACCAAACAGAAGTTGAAATACGGCCTACCGAGAAAAGGGGGTGATCTCATAGTACTCGAATCCACTGGGGGACGCTCCAGATAGTACACAGAACAGAAATAGCTTAATTGCTATAGGTTTTTACTTATTAATAGCCACTAGAAGTGTATGTGCGAGTATCTACTGGGTGGTGCTCCCTATGCTCATATGTTTTTCATGAAATGGGGCAAAGGCCCATATGTTTTATAATGTTGTTATTTCTCTACCATTCAAACGTGTAAGATCATGTTTAAGAAGTATGTGCTCATATTAAATGTTTTATGACATGTAAGCATGCCATTCCATTTCATATACCCTAACATGTAAGAATTTCCATGCTAAATGTTTCATGAAAAGTGTGACATGCATATGTTTTAAGATAAACACTACATCCATCTTTTATATATATAATGAGAAAGGAATGCAGAGATTTCTGTGCAAGGCACAGTGGTACACAACAATGAGTTTGAAAACAGGTAGTTTTGATTACTGGGGTTTATCCTCATTACGTTGGTGTGTATCAGCTGACTAGGTACCCAAATGCCTACAGGACGGGGTTGGAGCGATGTGAAGCCTGACTTTGGAAAAGAAGCTGATAAGATAGTCTAGATACATTTAGTATCATTTTGTATATCTTAAAATTGTATTGTGATGTATATAAGTACGAACTTATGTGTATGACTATAGTTCGAATATATTTGTATATATATATATATATATATATAAATATAAATATGAAGAAGATTTTAATCAAGGTTTACTATGAATGATTGTTTGTATGCTTCCGTGTTTTAACTATGCGCGAGAGATACCCGAGAGATAGAACCCTAATTAGTTCCACTATTTAATTAATATGGAAAAAGTTTTAATAAATTCGGGTAGAAGTAGAAGTAACACACCGGTTCTCGATCAAAGATATGTTCTTCATACTCAAACTCTGATTTCTAAAGGGTCTGAAACTGGGGTGTTACAGTTATGGTATCAGAGCATACCGTATCTTGGTTAGAACTGACTAGAGAGGTTCAAACTAAGCAATTAGGATGTAGATTCCTCATAGAAAGGCTAGAATCAGGTTAGTTAGCTGAATGTACACAGTGAAACTCTCTTGTATTCTGGTTTGACATGAGGAAAGGATTATTAGGTTTGAGTAGACAACATTCTTAATAGGTCAAGTCTTCTTACTTAACAAGTATTATTGAGATTAGCTACCTCAATCATATTTGTTTTGTGGAGTGAGATATGATTCCACTTAGAATGAATGTTGAAGTGGTGTAAGGAACTTTGGTTGACCTTATTGGAATTTTGTGTTCTCCAAAAGGCTTGGTATGCCATAACCCAAGTCCTCAGGTGGTATTGAAGAAGTGGGAATGATTAGTAGTAGCAGACAAAAGTCCACGGAAACTCAACCTATCATAGGTGGATTGAATTTAATTTTTCAAAGGCATAGACTTCCCTTTTAAGTGTGAGCTGAATATAAAATTATTAAGGAGATGTTTGATATTTGTATGTTGTGTTATTTGGTGATTGCTTGAAATTTCTAGATTTGTTTAAGAAGTTGAAGGTGGTTAGAAGTGAGAATGTTGTTGAAGTAATTCTAGGATGACTAATTTACTTAGGGTACTTTTGACAAAGTATCCCTATGGAAACACTTCTTGTTGAGGAACAAGAAAGGAGTTTATTCTCTTGTAGTTTTATTAGGGTCATACTTTGTATGATGAGATGATGGATCAAGTCATTTTTCTCATATGAAGTGAATCCTAATGGATCATGGAAGAGTCATGTATTCGAAAACTACATTGAAGTCTAAGTTTGAGAATGTTGTTGTCCCTTTGGACTTATATGCGAAAACTTTATTGTGGAGGATAAATCTTTTTGTTGATTTATTTTGTTTGTTTGCTTATGTTGAACACTAGTATGAGGTTAGGAATGAATAAAGTGTCTGAACCAAATATCCTTGAATAGTGATGAGTAACCAACGAATTCTACTAGTAAGATTTAGCGAGTAACATTTCTATGTCCCTCTTAAGATGAGCTTCCGCGCGTCTAGAAAGTATTTTTTTAGTGGTGAATTATTTTAGTGTAGTTCCAGATGAGATAACTAATCTCCCACCTTAGAGAGGAGTAGGATTCTCTATGGAATTGTTTCTTGGAATGGAACCAAACTTCATAGCACCATAAAGAGTATTCCCTCTAGAATTAAGTGAGCTAAAGACATTGATAGAGAACATTTTAAGTAGATCATTCAATTGTCGTAGTAAATCACAAGGAACATGCTAGCGTTACTTTTGAAGGAGATGAGAGTCTTAGGTTAGGAATCAACGATAGGTACGCGAACAAGGTTACCATAAAGAAAAATACTCATTACCTAAAATAGATGATCATTTAGATAAGTTAGGAATGAACTAGTTATCTTAAAATTTTATGGTCCCGAATTGCAATGGATTTTCCCGATGTCTTTCCGGCAGAGATAACTAGTTTTTGTCCTGAAAGAGAAGTAGAGTCTCTATAGAGTTGATCCCTGGAATAGGAATGGTCTCTATAGAGCCATACAGAATGTCTTCTCCTGATTTAGGTGAAAGGAAACCCAGGTAGAGGATCTCTTAAATAGACAGTTTATCGAACCTAGTGCATCACCATGGGGTGCACCGGTACTACTTGGGAAGCCAAAAGATGTAAAGTTTAGGAAGTATATTGAGTATAGTCAGCTTAACCAGGTTATTGTGAAGAACAAGTACTCACTTCCTAAGATAGATGGTCCTTTAGACCAACTAAGAGTAGCCACCGTATTCTTTAAGATTGATTTGAGGTTGGAGTACTATCAAGTCAGAGTTAAAACTAGAGACATTCCTAAGGTGTTTTAGAATCAGACAACTGCATTATGAATACCTTGTAATGCCTTTAGTTCAGATAAATGTTCCAACTATTTCCATGGATTACATGAATTTCATCTTAGATCCTACCTCAATTTCTTCGTAGTAGCTTTTATTGATGATATATTTGTGTATTCCATGAATAGGGAAGAGCATTTTAGGATTGTGCTACAAGTGCTTAGGGAAAAGCAGTTGTACACAAAGCTTAGAAACCGCGAATTTTGGTTAGATGAAGTAAAATTCTTAGGATATGTGATCTCTAAGAAACTAGTAGATGTAGATCCTAGTAATAGGAGTGCAATAGCGAACTTAGAGAGACAGTGACGAAATCTTTAATTTCCTTGTATTAGTTAGTTGCTATAGAAGTTCATTCAATGGATTTCACATATAGCATTGCCTTTGAACTAATTAAACTCGAAAGGAGGTACCATTCGCATAAACTTTATGATATGAGAATAGCTTCCAAACATCAAGTTAAAAGGTTACCACACCTCCCTTAGTAACACTTGATCCTTTAAGAGAGATTGGGTTTTTCCACCGACACATCCAAGAAAAGATTAGGTTGTGTGCTAATGTAAGAAAAGAGTGTAGTGGCCTATGCCGCTAGACCATTGGGATCCCATAAGGAGGAACACCCAACACACGATCTAGAAGTGGCAGTCATAGTTTTTCCATGAAGATATGAGACATTATTTTATGGAAGTAAGTTTAAGGTATGTAGTGACCATAGAAGACTCATATATCATTGCCAAGAGAGGTAGTGAAACTTGAGAAAATTGATATGGATGGAGATCTTAAAAGATTACGACTTCAAATTGAAGTACCATCCACGAAAAGCAAATGTGGTCAGATATACCTTGAGTAGAAAGTCTCCACACATGTCTCAACTGAGTTAATAAGCTAAGGTTAATAGAGAAGTATAGAGATTTAAATATTTCCATCATATTTCTACCGGATAGAATGTAACCATAGGGATCCAAAAAAGAAAAAAAAAAGAGAAATTAGAAGCTTGGAAAGAAAGAGAATGAGTTCTTAGAGTTTGAACGGACTCAAAAGGGTTCAAATAGTCATTTGATGGAATACTATTATTCCAAGAAAGAGTGTAGAGTTCAAGATAGGTAAATGAGTCTTATTGAAAGTAGAAAAAACCATTGGAAACTAAGGGATGGGATGTAGCTCAATGGTGGAGCATTTGACTTACATCCTAAAAACCTATAAGACTGAAGAAAAATGAAACTAAGTGGATTGAAAAGTAGGATTATTTCAAATTGGAAAAGTGTGATGTAGGATGATTCCTCTTCTCAAGAAGCAACCTAAAGGAGAAAAGATATGAGAAAGTCATATCTAGAATGATTAGAGTAGGTATGCTTCAAATTTCGAGGACGAAATTTTTAATAAGGAGGGGGAATTGTAACATCCGCCTTTTTCAGTTAATGGAATAATTATTTGTTAACTAAATCTAACTCGATGCTTGTGCTTGACATTGATTGTTGCATTTAGAAAGCATATAGAAATGCCTTATTTTGAGATAAGAATTGAGAATGCACTGAAAAGAAAAGGGCTAAAGTGCAAGAGAAAGTTGGTGGGTGAAGGAGAGAAATGAATTTCTCCCAAATCCCTTGCCACCAGCCCTTACACGCCTAAGGCAAGGTGGCAAGACCACCATTTCACACACACTTCATCACTTTTAGAGAGAAGGAGGAGAACTCAAGAGAGGATTGAAGCTTTGGAATCCGAATTTAGCAAGAATTGAACCGTAGAATTGCAGCTGAACACCAACTAAACAAGAATCTAGCTTCAAATTAAGGTAATCAAACTACCAACCTCTCTAATTTTCAAGTTAGGTTTTCAAGAAATGGCCCAAAAATGAGTTTCGGATTTTTGAGCCATTTGAGAGGTTTAAAAATGCTTCCTTACGATTTTCGAACTTAGAATGGATGTAGATGATGAATGCATGCTTGGATTTTAGCTGGAAATTAGATAATTTAGATGGGTTTGGAAATGGGTATTGGTTTGAGCTTGAAATTCAGATTTAAGCTTGTTTAACCATGTTTCGGGGCTAGTTTTTCATGGGTTTTAATGTGTTAATGATAGAAAACAAGTTTATAACACCTCCATGACTTGAATGGTAGGGTTCTTGGTTGAATTCTTGAGTAAAGATACTTTAAAAACCCATAAATTAACGTAGCAGTCGACTTGTGGGCCAAACTAGTCGACTTCTATGTTCTTTCCTGCCCAGAATTCAAGCCAAGAACATACCAGTCCACTGCCAGCTCAAACCAGTCGACTTTCGTGTCCAGAAACGAAATAGAGACGAATCAGTCGACTGGTATGTTACAGCAGTCGACTTGCATGAAGAAAAATGTGAAAAACATACTTAATGAACTCCACAAATCTTGCAATTTGGCAGGCTAAAACTAGACATATTAAAGTTTATGATTGCCAAATTTCAGTAGTTTTGGATCCTGTTTGGTACCATTTTTGCACCTTTGAATTCAAGAACTTATGTAGAAAATATTTACTGGTTTTCATAGTTTCATTTACTTGTTGAGGTACCAAATGAAGGATTTAAAGGCTAAAATTTTATATGTAGATTCCTAAGATCCATATTATGGGATCTGAAAATTCTCATATTATTTGGAACTAATTTGGTATGGTTTTATCAAGAATTTACAAAAGTCGGGTCTGCTGCCCTGTCACATCAAACCGCTACTATTAAACTAGATTTTGAGAGGGCAAAAATGTTTGTTTTTAGCTAAGGTTTTGCAGCCAATTATATTTTATATTCATAAACATGTCAAAATTATTTCAGAAGTTTTGGAGTTTTATAGAATAAGTTATGAGTTTACAAAGTTGGCAAATTTACGAAATGAACTTGAAACACTTTGTTTTGCATAAGTTCCTTCTTTAACACTTTAAAAAGGATTTCAAATGCCCCTTGACATGCTTAAACATTATGTTCTAAGTTTAGAAAGTAATATGAGCTAAGGGTAGAGAGAAATAACATAGAAAAGAGAAGAGTAAGTATCTTACATATATGTGTTGCAAATAGATAGGTCCATAATCGATTGACCATTTCTCGGTATGGGACGGCCGTTGGGATTTCCACGGTTGAGCCATAATTTGGGATGGTAAAACATCCAATCGATTGATGAAGAAAGTTTATGAAAACACCGTGTTGGTAGTTTAATTTTAAGCTAGTAGGCTCTATATGGCCAAATCAAGAGTGACATGCTTAAAATTAGATTAACCATGATTGGGACCTAGATATTTCATCTCATATTTGTATAGATAGCATACAGAAAGGGAAGATCTACATAAACGAATATGAGTAGAACCGTTAAAAAGAGACGGGGATCTCTAAGTTTAAGAGGAGAAGAACCGTTAAAAAGAGACGGGGATCTCCAAATTTTAAGTAGAAGTGACTCCCATGGCTAAGTAGAACCAAACAAAAGTTGAGATACGACCTACCGAGAAAAGGGGGTGATCTCATAGTACTCGAATCCACTAGGGGACGCTCCAGATAGTACACAGAACAGAAATAGCTTAATTGCTATAGGTTTTTACTTATTAATAGCCACTAGAAGTGTATGTGCGAGTATCTACTGGGTGGTGCTCCCTATGCTCATATGTTTTTCATGAAATGGGGCAAAGGCCCATATATTTTATAATGTTGTTATTTCTCTACCATTCAAACGTGTAAGATCATGTTTAAGAAGTATGTGCTCATATTAAATGTTTTATGACATGTAAGCATGCCATTCCATTTAATATACCCTAACATGTAAGAATTTCCATGCTAAATGTTTCATGAAAAGTATGACATGCATATGTTTTAAGATAAACACTACATCCATGTTTTATATATATAATGAGAAAGGAATGCAGAGATTTCTGTGCAAGGCAGTGCAAGGCACAGTGGTACACAACAATGAGTTTGAAAACAGGTAGTTTTGATTACTGGGGTTTATCATCATTACGTTGGTGTGTATCAGCTGACTAGGTACCCAAATGCCTACGAGACGGGGTTGGAGCGATGGGTAGCCTGACTTTTGAAAAGAAGCGGACAAGATAGTCTAGATGCATTAGTTTCATGTTGTATATGTTAAAATTGTATTGTGATGTATATAAGTAAGAACTTATGTGTATGACTATATTTCGAATATATTTGTATATATATATAGAAATATAAATATGAAGAAGATTTTCATCATGGTTTACTATGAATGATTGTTTGTATGCTTCCGTGTTTTAAGTATGCGCGAGAGATACCCGAGAGATAGAACCGTAACTAGTTCCACTATTTAATTAATATGGAAAAAGTTTTAATAAATTCGGGTAGAAGTAGAAGTAACACACCGGTTCTCGATCAAAGATATGTTCTTTATACTCAAACTCTGATTTCTAAAGGGTCTGAAACTGGGGTGTTACACACTCATTGGCGAAAATTGATGAAAATCAAGTATTCGAAACTCTCACTGGCGAAAACTGATGAATATCAAGTTTTCGAAACAATCATCGGCGAAAACTAATGATTATCAAGTTTCCGAAACACTCATCGACGAAAACTGATTAATATGAGTATCAAGTTTTTGAAACACTCACCGGCGAAAACTGATGAATATCAAGTTTTCGAAACACTCATCGGTAAAAACTGATTAACAAGAAAATCAAGTTTTCGAAACAAACATTGGCGAACACTGATGAATATCAAGTTTTTCAAACACTCACCGGTGAAAACTGATGAATATCAAGTTTTCGAAAGAGTCATTGGCAAAAACTGATTAACAAGAAAATCAAGTTTTCGAAACACTCATTGGCAAAAACTGATCAATGTTAAGTTTTCGAAACACTCACCGGCGAAAACTGATTAACAAGAAAATCAAGTTTTCGAAACACTCATTGGCGAAAAATGATGAATATCAAGTTTTCGAAACGCTCACCGGCGAAAACTGATGAATATCAAGTTTTCAAAACAATCATCGGCGAAAATTGATAAACAAGAAAAATAAGTTCTCGAAACACTCACCGGCGAAAACTCATGAATATCAAGTTTTCGAAACACTCATCGGCGAAAAATGATTAACAAGAAAAACAAGTTTTCGAAACACTTAATGGTGACAACTGATGATTATCTAGTTTTCGAAACACTCAACGTTGAAAACTGATGAATATCAAGTATTGGAGATGCTCATTGGCAAAAATTAATTCACCAGAAAATCAAGTTTTCGAAACACCCATTGGCGAAAACTGATGAATATCAAGTTTTGGAAACACTCTTGGGGAAAACAGATTAACAAGAAAGTCAAGTTTTCGAAACACTCATTGGCGAAAACTGATGAATATCAAGTTTTCGAAACACTCACCGGCGAAAACTAATGAATATCAAATTTCCAAAACACTCATCGGCCAAAACTGATTAACAAGAAAATTAAGTTTTCGAAACACTCATTGGTGAGAACTGATGATTATCTAATTTTCGAAAGTCTCATTGGCAAAAACTGATGAATATCAAGTTTTCGAAATAGTAACCGGCGAAAACTAATGAATATCAAATTTTCAAAACACTCATTGGCGAAAACTGATTAACAAGAAAATCAAGTTTTCGAAACACTCATTGGCGAGAAGTGATGGAGATCAAGTTTTCGAAACACTCATTGGCGAAAATGAATGAATATCAAGTTTCCGAAATAGTCATCGCCAAAAAATAATGAATATCAAGTTTTCGAAACACTCATTGACGAAAACTGATCTACAAGAAAATCAAATTTTCGACGCACTAATTTGCGAAAACTGATGAATATCAAGTTTTCGAAACACTCATCGACGAAAACTGAGAAATATCATGTTTTTGAAACACTCATTTGTGAAAACTGATGAATATCAAGTTTTCGATACTCTTATCGGCAAAAACTGATTAACAAGAAACTGAAGTTTTCGAAAAACTCATTTGCGAAAACTGATGAATATCAAGTTTTCTAAACAAGCACCAGCGAAATTGATTAATATCATGTTTTCGAAACAATCACCGGTGAAAACTGATGAATATCAAGTTTTCGAAACACTCATCAAGGAAAATTGATTAAGAAGAAAATCAAGTTTTCGAAACACTCGTTGGCGAAAACTAATGAATATCAAGTTTTCGAAAAACTCATCGGCGAAAACTGATTAACAAGAAAATCAAGTTTTCGAAACACTCAATGGAGAAAACTGATTAATATCACATTTTTGAAACACCCACCGGCGAAAACTGATGAATATCATGTTTTTAAAACAGTCATTTACGAAAATTCGTAAACAAGAAAATCATGTCTTCCGACCACTCACTAGCAAAAACTAATGAATATCAAGATTTTGAAAAAGTCTTTAACGAAAATTGTTAAACAAGAAAATCAAGTTTTTGAAATACTAACTGGCGAAAATTGATCAATAAAAAGTGTTCAAAACACTCATTTGCGAAAACTGATGAATATCAAATTTACGAAACACTCATCAGCGAGAACTGATTAACAAGAAAATCAAGTTTTGGAAACACTCAATGGCGAAAATTGACGAATATCAAGTTTTCGAAACACTCACCGGCAAAAACTGATGAATATCAAGTTTTCGAAACACTCATCGGCGAAAACTGATGAATACCACGTTTTTGAAACACTCATCAGCGAAAACTGATTAACAAGAAAATCAAGTTTTCGAAATACTCACCGGCGGAAACTGATGAATATCAAGTTTTCGAGACACTCATCGGCGAACACTGATTAACAAGAAAATCAATTTTTCGAATTACTCATTGGCGAAAAATGATGAACATCAAGTTTTCGAAACGCTCACCGACGAAAACTGATAAATATCAGGTTTTCGAAAAACTCATCGGCGAAAACTGATTAACAAGAAAATCAAAATTTCGAAACACTCATTGGCGAAAATTGATGAATATCAAGTTTTCGAAACACTCACCGGCGAAAACTGATGAATATCAGGTTTTTGAATCACTCAACGGCGAAAACTGATCAATATCAAGTTTTGGAAACACTCATTGGCGAAAACTAATTAACAAGATAATTAAGTTTTCGAAACACGCATTAACAAAAACTGATGAATATCAAGTTTTTGAAACACTCCCCCGATGAAAACTGATGAATATCAAGTTTTCGAAAAACTCATCGGCGAAAATTGATAAACAAAAAAATTAAGTCGTCGAAACACTCACCGGTGAAAACTATTGAATATCAAGTTTTCGAGACACTCATCAGCGAAAACTGATTAACAAGAAAATCAAAATTTCGAAAAACTCATTGGGGAAAACTGGTGAATATCAAGTTTTCGAAACACTCACCGGCGAAAACTTATGTATATCATGTTTTCGAAACACTCATCGGCGAAAACTGATTAACAAGAAAATCAAGTTTTCGAAACACTCATTGGCGAAGACTGATGAATATCAAGTTTTCGAAATTCGCACATGCGAAAACTGATGAATATCAAGTTTTCGAAACACTCATCGGCGAAAACTGATTAACAAGAAAATCATGTTTTTGAAACACTCATTCGTGAAAACTAAATAATATCAAGTTTTTGTAACACTTATCGACGAAAACGGATGTATATCAAGTTTTCGAAACAATCATCGGCGAAAACTGATGAATATCAAGTTTTCGAAACACTCATCGGCGAAAACTGATTAACAAGAAAATTAAATTGTCGAAACACTCACCGGCGAAAACTGATGAATATCAAGTTTTCAAAACACTCATGGGCGAAAATTGAGAAACAAGAAAATTAAGTTGTCGAAACACTCACCGGCGAAAACTGATGAATATCAAGTGTTCGAGACACTCATCGGCGAAAACTGATTAACAAGAAAATCAAGTTTTCGAAACACTCATCGGCGAAAACTGATGAATATCAAGTTTTCGAAACACTCACCGGCGAAAAAAAATGAATATCAAGTTTTCGAAACACCCGTCAGCGAAAACTGATTAACATGAAAATCTAGTTTTCGAAACTCTCATTCGCGAAAACTGATTAATATCAATTTTTCGAAACACTCACCGGTGAAAACAGATGAATATCAAGTTTTCGAAACACTCATCGACGAAAACTGATAAACAAGAAAATCAAGTTTTCGAATTACTCATTGGCGAAAACTGATTAATATCAAGTTTTCGAAACACTCACCTGCGAAAACTGATGAATATCAAGTTTTTGAAACACTCAACGGCGAAAACTAATCAATATCAAGGTTTGGAAACACTTTTGGCGAAAACTGATTATCAAGAAAATCAAGTTTTTGAAACACTCATTAGCAAGAACTGATGAATATCAAGTTTTCGAAATTCGCACCGACGAAAACTAATGAATATCAAATTTTCGAAACACTCATCAGCGAAAATTGATTAACAAGAGAGTCAAATTTTCGAAACACTCGACGGAAGAAACTGATCAATATCAAATTTTTAAAACACTCAACGGCAAAAGCTAATCAATATCAAGTTTTCGAAATACTCAATTGCAAAAATAGATGAATATCAAGTTTTCGAAACACTCATCGTCAAAAACTGATTAACAAGAAAATTAAGTTTTCGAAACACTCATTGGCGAAAACTTATGAATTTCAAGTTTTCGAAACACTCACCGGCGAAAACTGATGAATATCAAGATTTCAAAACACTCATCAGAGAAAATTGATAAACAAGAAAATCATGTTTTTGAAACACTCACCGGCTAATACTGATGAATATCAAGTTTTCGAGACACTTAACGGCGAAAACTGATTAACAAGAAAATCAAGTTTTCGAAACACTCATTGGCGAAAACTGATGAATATCAAGTTTTCGAAACACTCACCGGCGAAAACTGATGAATATGAAGTTTTCGAAACACTCATCGGCGAAAACTGATGAATATCAAGTTTTCGAAACAGTCACCGGCGAAAACTGATTAACATGAAAATCAAGTTTTCGAAACACTCACCGGCGGAAACTAATGAATATCAAGTTTTCGAAACACTCGTTGGCGAAAACTGATGAATATCAAGTTTTCGAAAAACTCATCGGCGAAAACTGATAAACAAGAAAATCAAGTTTTCGAAACACTAAATCGAGAAAACTGATGAATATCACATTTTTGAAACACCCTCAAGCGAAAACTGATGAATATCAAGTTTTCGAAACACTCACCGGCGAAAACTGATAAACAAGAAAATCATGTTTTCGAAACACTCATTGGCGAAAACTGATGAATATAAAGTTTTTGAAACACTCACCGGCGAAAACTGATTAACAAGAAAATTAAGTTTTTGAAACACTCACTGCCGAAAACTGATGAATATCAAGTTTTCAAAATACTCACCAGCGAAAACTGATCAATAACATGTTTTGGAAACACTCATTGGCGAAAATGATTAACAAGAAAATCATGTTTTCGAAACACTCATTGGCGAAAACTGATGAATATCAAGTTTTCGAAATAATCATCGGCGAAAACTGATGAATATCAATTTTTCGAAAGACTCATCGGCAAAAACTGATGAATATGAAGTTTTCGAAACACTCACCGGCAAAAATTGATTAAAAAGAAAATCAATTTTTTGAAATACTCACTATCGAAAACTGATCTATATCAAGTTTTTAAAACACTCTCTGGCGAAAATTGATTAATGAGAAAATCAAATTTTCGAAACAATCTTTGGCGAAAACTTATGAATATCAAGTTTTAGAAACAATAATCGGCGAAAACTAATGAATACCAAGTTTTCGAAACACTCATCGGCAAAAATTGATTAAAAAGAAAATCAAGTTTTCGAAACACTCACCATCGAAAATTGATGAAAATTAAGTTTTTGAAACACTCATCGGCAAAAACTGATTAAGTAGAAAATAAAATTCTCGAAACACTCATTAGCGAAAACTGATGAATATTAAGTTTTCGAAACGTTCACCGACGAAAACTGATGAATAACAAGTTTTCGAAACACACAACAGCGAAAATTGATCGATATCAAGTTTTGGAAACGCTCATTAGCGAAAACTGATGAATATCAAGTTTTCGAAACACTCACCGGCGAAAACTGATGAAAATCAAGTTTTCGAAATACTCATCGGCGAATACTGATTAACAAGAAAATCAAATTTTCGAAACACTCATTGGCGAAAACTGATGAATATCAAGTTTTCGAAACACTCATTGGCGAAAACTGATGAATATCAAGTTTTCGAAACACACATCGGCGAAAATTGATCAATATCCAATTTTGTAAACACTCATTGGCGAAAACTTATAAACAAAAAAAATCAAGTTTTCGAAACACTCATTGGCGAAAACTGATGAATATCATGTTTTCGAAACACTCACCGGCGAAAACTAATGAATATCATGTTTTCGAAACACTCATCGGCGAAAACTGATTAACAAGAAAATCAAGTTTTCGAAACACTCATTGGTGAAAACTGATGAATATCAATTTTTCGAATCATTCACCGGCGAAAACTGATGAATCTTGAGTTTTCAAAACACTTATTGGCGAAAACTGATTAACAAGAAAATCAAGTTTTCGAAACACCCATTGGCGAACACTAATGAATAACAAGTTTTTGAAACACTCACTGGCGAAAACTAATGAATATCAAGTTTTCAAAACAATCATCGGCGAAAACTAATGAATATGAAGTTTTCGAAATACTCATCGGCGAAATCTGATTAACAAGAAAATCAAGTTTTCGAAACAGTCATTGGGGAAATTTGATGAATATCAAGGTTTCGAAAGACTCACCGGCGAAAACTGATGAATGTCAATTTTTCAAAACACTCATCGGCGAAAACTGATAAACAAGAAAATCAAGTTTTCGAAACACTCATTGGCGAAAACTGATGAATATCAAATTTTCGAAACACTCACCCGCGAAAACTAATGAATATAAGTTTTCGAAACACTCACCAGTGAAAACTGATGAATATCGAGTTTTCGAAACACTCACCAGGGAAAACTGATGAATATAAAGTTTTCGAAACACTCATCTGCGAAAACTGATTAACAAGAAAATCAAGTTTTCGAAACATTGTTTGGTAATAACTGATGAATATCAAGTTTTCGAAACACTCACCGGTTAGAACTGATGAATCCTATGTTTTCAAAACACATATTGGCGAAAACTGATCAATAACTTGTTTTGGAAACACTCATTGGCGAAAATGATTAACAAGAAAATCATGTTTTCGAAACACTCATTGGCGAAAACTGATGAATATCAAGTTTTCGAAATAATCATCGGCGAAAACTGATGAATATCAATTTTTCGAAAGACTCATCGGCGAAAACTGATGAATACCAAGTTTTTGAAACACTCATCAGCGAAAACTGATTAACAAGAAAATCAAGTTTTCGAATTACTCACCGGCGAAAACTGATGAATATCAAGTTTTCGAAACACTCATTGGCGAAAACTGATTAATGAGAAAATCAAATTTTCGAAACAATCTTTGGCAAAAACTGATGAATATCAAGTTTTCGAAACAATCATCGGCGAAAACTAATGAATACCAAGTTTTCAAAACACTCATCGGCAAAAACTGATTAACAAGAAAATCAAGTTTTCGAAATACTCACCGGCGAAAATTGATGAATATCAATTTTTCGAAACACTCATCGGCAAAAACTGATTAAGTAGAAAATAAAATTCTCGAAACACTCATTAGCGAAAACTGATGAATATTAAGTTTTCGAAACGTTCACCGGCGAAAACTGATGAATAACAAGTTTTCGAAACACACAACAGCGAAAATTGATCGATATCAAGTTTTGGAAACGCTCATTAGCGAAAACTGATGAATATCAAGTTTTCGAAACACTCACCGGCGAAAACTGATGAAAATCATGTTTTCGAAACACTCCTCGGCGAAAATTGATTAACAAGAAAATCAAAATTTTGAAACACTCATTTGCGAAAATTGATGAATATCAAGTTTTCGAAACACTCACCGATGAAACCTGATGAATTTCAAATGTCCAAAATACACATCGAGGAAAATTAATCAATATCAAGTTTTGGAAACACTCATTGGCGAAAACTGATAAACAAGAAAAATCAAGGTTTCGAAACAGCCATTGGCAAAAACTGATGAATATCAAGTTTTTGAAACACTCACCGGCGAAAACTATGAATATCAAGTTTTCGAAACACTCATCGGTGAAAACTGATTAACAAGAAAATCAAGTTTTCGAAACACTCATTGGTAATAACTGATGAATATCAAGTTTTCGAAACACTCACCGGCTAAAACTGATGAATCTTGAGTTTTCAAAACACTTATTGGCGAAAACTGATTAACAAGAAAATCAAGTTTTCGAAACACCCATTGGCGAACACTAATGAATAACAAGTTTTTGAAACACTCACTGGCGAAAACTAATGAATATCAAGTTTTCAAAACAATCATCGGCGAAAACTAATGAATATGAAGTTTTCGAAATACTCATCGGCGAAATCTGATTAACAAGAAAATCAAGTTTTCGAAACAGTCATTGGGGAAATTTGATGAATATCAAGGTTTCGAAAGACTCACCGGCGAAAACTGATGAATGTCAATTTTTCAAAACACTCATCGGCGAAAACTGATAAACAAGAAAATCAAGTTTTCGAAACACTCATTGGCGAAAACTGATGAATATCAAATTTTCGAAACACTCACCCGCGAAAACTAATGAATATAAGTTTTCGAAACACTCACCAGTGAAAACTGATGAATATCGAGTTTTCGAAACACTCACCAGGGAAAACTGATGAATATAAAGTTTTCGAAACACTCATCTGCGAAAACTGATTAACAAGAAAATCAAGTTTTCGAAACATTGTTTGGTAATAACTGATGAATATCAAGTTTTCGAAACACTCACCGGTTAGAACTGATGAATCCTATGTTTTCCAAACACATATTGGCGAAAACTGATGAACAAGAAAATCATGTTTTCGAAACAGCCATTGGCGAAAACTAGTGAATATCAAGTTTTCGAACACTCATTGGCGAAAACTAATGAAAATCAAGTTTTTGGGACACTCACCGGTGAAAACTGATCAACAAGAAAATAAAGTTTTTGAAACACTCTTTGGCGAAAATTGATGAATATCAAGTTTCTGAAACACTCACCGGCGATATCTGATGAATATCAAGTTTTCGAAACACACATCGGCGAAAACTGATTAACAAGAAAATCAAGTTTTCGAAGCACTCACTGGCAAAAACTTATGAATAACATGTTTTTGAAACACTCACCGGTGAAAATTGATTAACAAGAAAGTGAAGTTTTCAAAACACTCATTGGCGAAAACTGATGAATATCAAGTTTTCGAAACACTCACCGGCAAAAACTGATTAATATCAAGTATCTGAAACACTCACCGGTGAAAACTGATGAATATAAAGTTTTTGAAACACTCATCTGCGAAAATTGATAAAGAACATAATCGAGTTTTTGAAATAATAATTGGCAAAAACTGTTGAATATCAAATTTTTGAAACTCTCACCGGCGAAAACTGATTAACAAGAAAATCAAGTTTTCGAAACACTCACCGGCGAAAACTTATGAATATCAAGTTTTCGAAATACTCATCGGCAAAAACTAACCAATATCAAGTTTTGGAAACACTCATTGGCGAAAAATGATGAACAAGAAATTCAAGTTTTCGAAACACTCATTGGCGAAAACTGATGAATATCAAGTTTTCGAAACACTCATCGGCAAAAACTGATCAATATCAAGTTTTCAAAACACTCATCGGTGAAAATTGATGAATATCAAGTTTTCGAAACACTCATCGGCAAAAACTGATGAATATCAAGTTTTCGAAACACTCATCGGCTAAAACTGCTTAACATGAAAATCAAGTTTTTGAAACAATAATCGGCGAAAACTGATGAAAATCAATTTTTCGAAACACTCATTGGTGAAAGCTGATTTACAAGAAAATCAAGTTTTCAAAACACTCATTAGCGAAAACTGATGAATATCATGATTTTGAAGAAGTCATCGGCTAATATTTATTCAAAAGAAAATCAAGTTATCGAAACACTAAATGGAGAAAACTGATGAATTCCAAGTTTTTGAAACACTCACCGGCGAAAATTTATGAATATCAAGTTTTCAAAACACTCATCGGCGAAAACTGATTAAGAAGAAAATCGAGTTTTCGATACACTCATTTGCAAAAACTAATGAATATCAAGATTGTGAAACAGTCCCGGGCGAAAACTGATGAATATCAAGTTTTCGAAACACTCATCGGCGAAAACAGATTAATATCAAGTTTTCGAAACACTAATCGGCAAAAACGAATGAATATCAAGTTTTCGAAACAGTCATCGGCAAAAATTGATTAACCAGAAAATCAAGCTTTCGAAACACTCATTGGGGAAAACTGATGAATATCAAGTTTTCGAAACACTCACCGGCGAAAACTAATGAAAATCAAGATTTCAAAACACTCATCGGCAAAAACTGATTAACAGGAAAATCAAATTTTCGAAACACTCATTGGTGAAAACTGATGATTGTCAAGTCTTCGAAACACTCATCAGCGAAAATTGATCAATATCAAGTTTTGGAAACACTCTTTGGCGAAAACTGATAAATAAGAATATCAAGTTTTCGACACACTCATTGGCGAAAATAGATGAATATCAAGTTTTCGAAACACTCATCGGCGAAAACTGATGAATATCAAGTTTTCGAAACACTCACCGGCGAAAACTGATGAATATCAAGTTTTAGAAACACTCATCGGAGAAAACTGATTAACAAGGAAATCAAGTTTTCGAAACACTCATTGGCAAAATTAGATGAATATCTAGTTTTCGAAACACTCACCGGCAAAATCTGATGAATATCAAGTTTTCAAAACACTCATCGGCGAAAACTGATTAACAAGAAAATCAAATTTTCGAAACACTCATTGGCAAAAACTGATGAATATCAAGTTTTCGAAACAGTCACCGGCGAAAACTAATGAATATCAAGTTTTTGAAACACTCAACGGCGAAAACTGATCAATATCTAGTTTTGGAAACACTCATTGGCGAAAACTGATTAATATCAAGTTTTCGAAACAATCATCGGCGAAAATTGATTAACAAGAAAATCAAGTTTTCGAAACACTCATTGGTGAAAACTGATGAATATGAAGTTTTCGAAACACTCACCGGTGACAACTGATGAATATCATGTTTTTGACACACTCATTGGCGAAAATTGATGAATATCAAGTTTTCGAAGCACTCACCGGCGAAAACTGATGAATATCGAGTTTTCGAAACACTCATCGGCGAAAATTGATTAACAAGAAAATCAAGATTTCGAAACACTCATTGGCGAAAGCTGATGAATATCAAGTTTTCGAAACACTCACCGACGAAAACTGATTAACAAGAAAATCAAGTTTTCGAAACACTTATTGGCGAAAACTGAAGAATATCAAGTTTCCGAAACACTCACCGGCGAAAACTGATGAATATCAAGTTTTCAAAATTTTCATCGACGAAAACTGATTAACAAGAAAATCAAATTTTCGAAAAACACATTAGTGGAAACTGTTGAATATCAAGTTTTCGAAACACTCACTGGCGAAAACTGATGAATATCAAGTTTTCGAGACCCTCATCGGCGAAAACTGATCAATATCAAGTTCTGGAAACAATCATTGGCGAAAACTGATTAACAAGAAAATCAAGTTTTCAAAACAATCATTGGCGAAAACTGATGAATATGATTTTTTCAAAACACTCAACGGCGAAAACGGATGAATATCAGGTTTTCGAAACAGTCATCGGCGAAAACTAATAAATAAGAAAATCAAGTTTTCGAAACACTCATCAGCGAAAACTGATGAATATCAAGTTTTCGAAAAACACATCGACGAAAATTGATCAATATCAAGTTTTCGAAAAACTCATCGGCGAAAATTGATTAACAAGAAAATCAAGTTTTCGAAACACTCATCGGCGAAAATTGATGAATATCAAGTTTTTGAAACACTTACCAGCGAAAATTGATGAGTACCAAGTTTCCGAAACACTCATTGGCGAAAATAGATGATTATCAAGTTTTCGAAACACTCATCGGCAAAAACTAATTAACAAGAAAATCAAGTTTTCGAAACACTCATTGGCGAAAACTGATGAATATCAAAATTGTTCGAAACACTCACCGTTGAAAACTGATTAACAAGAAAATTAAGTTTTCGAAACACTCATTAGCAAAAATTGGTGAATATCAAGTTTCCGAAACACTCCCCGGCGATAAATGATGAATATGATGTTTTCTAAACACACATCGGCGAAAAGTAATTAACAAGAAAATCAAGTTTTCGAATCACTCATTGGCGAAAACTGATGAATATCAAGTTTTTGAAACACTCAACGGCGAAAATTGATTAACAGGAAAATTAAGTTTTCGAAGCACTTATTGGCGAAAACTGATGAATATCAAGTTTTCGAAACACTAATCGGCGAAAACTAATGAATATCAAGTTTTCGAAACACTCATCAAGGAAAACTGATTAACACGAAAATCAAGTTTTCGAAACACTCATTGGCGAAAACTGATGAATTTCAAGTTTTCGAAACAATCATTGGCGAAAACTAATTAATATCAATTTTTCGAAACACTCAACGGCGAAAACTGATTAATAAGAAAATCAAGTTTTCGAAACACTCACCGGCAAAAACTGATGAATATCAAGTTTTCGAAACACTCATCGGGGAAAACTGATTAACAAGAAAATAAAGTTTTCGAGACACTCACTGGCGAAAACTGATGAGTATCAAGTTTTTGAAACAATCATCGGCAAAAATTGATGAATATCAAGTTTTCAAAACAATCATCGGTGAAAATTGATGAATATCAAGTTTTCGAAACAATCATCGGCAAAAACTGATGAATATCAAGTTTTAAAATCACTCATCGGCGAAAATTGATTAACAAGAAAATCAAGTTTTCGAGACACTCATTGGTGAAAACTGATGAGTATCAAGTTTTTGAAATAATCATCGGCAAAAACTGATGAATATCAAGTTTTCGAAACAATCATCGGCGAAGACGGATGAATATCAAGTTTTCAAAACAATCATCGACGAAAATTGATGAATATCAAGTTTTCGAAACAATCATCGGCGAAAACTGATGAATATCAATTTTTCGAAACACTCATCGGCTAAAACTGCTTAACATGAAAATCATGTTTTCGAAACACTCATTGGCGAAAACTGATGAATATCAAGTTTTCGAAAAACTCATCGGCGAAAACTGATTAACAAGAAAATCAAGTTTTCGAAACACTCAATGGAGAAAACTGATGAATATCAAGTTTTTGAAACACCCACCGGCGAAAATTGATGAATATCAAGTTTTCGAAACACTCATCGGCTAAAACTGATTAATAAGAAAATCAAGTTTTCGAAACTGTCATTAGCGAAAACTGATGAATACCAAGTGTCCGAAACACTAATCGGCAAAAACGGATGAATATCAAATTTTCGAAACAGTAATTGGGGCAAAATGATTTACCAGAAAATCATGTTTTTGAAAAACTCATTCGCGAAAAATGATGAATATCTAGTTTTCGAAACACTCACCGGCGAAATCTAATGAATATCATGTTTTTAAAACACTCATCGGCAAAAACTGATTAACCAGAAAATCAAGTTTTCGAAACACTCCTTGGCAAGAATTGTTGAATATCACATTTTTGAAACACTCACTGGTGAAACCAGATGAATTTCAAGTTTCCGAAACACATATTGACGACAATTGATCAATATCAAGTTTTGGAAACACTCATTGGTGAAAACTGATAAACAAAAAAAACATGTTTTCGACACACTCATTGGCGAAAACTGATGAATATCAAGTTTTCGAAACACTCATCGGTGAAAACTGATTAACAAGAAAATTAAGTTTTCGAATAACTCATTTGCGAAAATTGATGAATATGAAGTTTCTGAAACACTCAAACACTCATTGACGAAACCTGATGAATATCAAGTTTTCGAAACACTAATCAACGAAAACTGATGAGTATCATTTTTTCGAAACACTCATTAGTGAAAACTGATAAACAAGAAAATCAAGTTTTGGAAACAGTCATCGGTGAAAACTGATGAATATCAAGTTTTCGAAACACTCATCGGCGAAAATTGATTAACAAAAATTCAAGTTTTCGAAAGACTCTTTGGTGGACACTGATGAATATCAAATTTTCAAAACACTAACCGGTGAAAACTGATTAACAAGAAAATTATGTTTTTGAATCACTCATTGGCAAAAATGGATAAAAATCAAGTTTTTGAAAGACCCATTTGTGAAAACTGATCATTATCATATTTCGGAAACACTCATTGACAAAAACTGATTAACAGGAAAATCAAGTTTTCGAAACACTGATTCGCGAAAACTGATGAATATCAAGTTTCCGAAACACTAATCGGCGATAACTGATGAATATCAAGTTTTCGAAACACTCATAGGGGAAAATTGTTTAACAAGAAAATCAAGTATTCGAGACACTCGTTGGCGAACACTGATGAATATCAAGTTTTCGAAAAACTCATGGCGAAAACTAATTAACAAGAAAATTAAGTTTTCGAAACAATCAATGGAGAAAACTGATGAATATCAAGTTTTTGAAACACCCACCGGCGAAAACTGATGAATATCATGTTTTCGAAACACTCACCGGTGAAAACTGGTTAGCAAGAAAATCATGTTTTCGAAACACTCATTGGCGAAAACTGATGAATATCAAGTTTCCGAAACACTCACTGACGAAAACTGATGAATATCAAGATTTTGTAACACTCATCGGCGAAAACTGAGTAATACCATGTATTTTAACCACTCATCGGCAAAAACTGTTTAACAAGAAAATCAAGTTTTCGAAACAGTCATTGGCAAAAACTGATGAATATCAAGATTCCGAAACACTCACCGACGAAAACTGATTAATTCGAAACACTCATTGGCGAAAATCGATGAATATCAAGTTTCCGAAACCCTCTCCGGCGATAATTGATGAATATCAAGTTTTTGATACACTCATCGACGAAAACTGATAAACAGGAAAATCATGTTTTTGAAACACTCATTGGCGAAAACTGATGAATATGAAGTTTCTGAAACACTCACCGGCGAAAATAGATTAACAGGAAAATCAAGTTTTGAAAACACTCATTGGCGCAAACTGATGAATATCATGTTTCCAAAACACTAATCGGCGAAAACTGATGAATATCAAGTTTTGGAAACACTCAACGGGGAAAACTGATTAACAAGAAAATCAAGTTTTCGAAACACTCAGTGGCAAAAACTGATGAATATCAAATTTTCAAAACACTCAACGTGGAAAACTGATTAACAACAAAATCAAGTTTTCAAAGCACTCATTGGCGAAAATTGATGAATATCAAGTTTCCGAAACTCTGACCGGCGATAACTGATGAATATCAAGTTTTCGAAACACTCATCGGCGAAAACTGATTAACAAGAAAATCAAGCTGTCGAAACACTCATTGGCATAAAGTGATGAATATCAAGTTTTTAAAACACTCACCGGCGAAAATTGATTAACAAGAAAATCAAGTTTTTGAAACTCTCATTGGCGAAAATTGATGAAAATCTAGTTTCTGAAACACTAATCAGTGAAAACTGTTGAATATCAAGTTTTCAAAGCACTCATCGGGGAAAACTGATTAACAAGAAAATCAAGTTTTCGAAACACTCAATGGTGAAAACTGATGAATATCATGTTTTCGAAACACTCATCGGCGAAAACTGATTAACAAGAAAATAAAGTTTTCGAAGTAATCAATGGAGAAAACTGATGAATATCAAGTATTTGAAACACCCACCGGCGAAAACAGATGAATATCGTGTTTTCGGAACACTAATCGGTGAAAACTGATAAGGAAGAAAATCAAGTTTTTGAAACACTCATTGGCGAAAATTGATGAATATCAAGTTTTCGAAACACTCATCGGCGAAAACTGATTAACAAGAAAATCAAATTTTCGAAACACTCATTGGCGAAAATTGATCAATATCAAGTGTTCGAAACACTCACCGGCGAAAATAGAAGAATTTCAAGTTTTTGAAACACACATCGGCGAAATTTGATCAATATCAAGTTTTGGAAACACTCATTGGCGAAAACTGATGAATATCAAGTTTTCGAAACACTCATCGGTGAAAATTGATTAACAAGAAAATCAAGTTTTCAAAACACTCATTGGCAAAAACTGATGAATATGATGTTTTCAAAACACTCATCGGCGAAAACCGATTAACAAGAAAATTTCGAAACACTCATTTGCGAAAACTGATGAATATCAAGTTTTTGAAACACTCACCGGCGAAAACTGATGAATATCATGTTTTTGAAAAAATCATCGGCGAAAACTGATTAACAAGAAAATCAAGTTTTCGAAACACTCATCGGCGAAAACTGATGAATATCAAGTTTCCGAAATAATAATCGGCGAAAACTGATGAATATCAAGCTCTGAAAACACTCATTGGCGAAAACTGATTAACAAGAAAATCAAGTTTTTGAAACACTCATTGGCAAAAACTGATGAATATCAAGTTTTCGAAACACTCATCGACGAAAACTGATGAATATCAACTTTTTGTAACACTCATCGGCAAAAAATGATTAACAAGAAAATCAAGTTTTCGAAACACTCATTGGCGAAAATTGATAAATATCAAGATTTCGAAACACTCACCGGCGAAAACTAATGAATATCACGTTTTCGAAACACTCACCGACGAATACTGATCAATATCAAGTTTTCGAAACACATTGGCGAAAACTAATTAACAAGAAAATCAAGTTTTTAAAACAGTCATTGGCGAAAACTTATGAATATCAAGTTTTTGAAGCACCCATCGAAGAAAAATGATGAATATCAACTTTTTGAAACACTCATCGGCGAAATCTGATTGACAAGAAAATCAAGTTTTTGAATCACTCATTGGCGAAAACTGATGAATATAGTGTTTTCGAAACACTCATCGGCGAAAACTGATTAAGAAGAAAATCAAGTTTTCGAAAATCTCATTGGCGAAAAATGATGAATATCAAGATTTTAAACACTCACCGGCGAAAACTAATGAATATCAAGTTTTCAAAACACTCATTGTAACATCCTAAAATGGAAACTCAACTTTGACCAAAAACTCAAACTATTGACTTTTTTCTAAACTGTTAACTTTTGTGTTGACTTTTTCTTTAACAAGTTTGACTTGTTGATTTTTAAGTGTTTGAGTGTATTTGCTTTTGTCCTTGTTTGTAAATAAGTCTATGAAACCCTAACTAGAGGCCAAGAGACACAAAAATCAGAGAAAAATAACCCTAACTCCAACCCTAAACTACCTTACAAAGTGCCAGCCATGAAATTAAATAAAAAACAAATATAATTAGGTAGGTTACATATTTTAAAAATAGAGATAAATAGAAATTTATCACAAATTAATCCCTCTTTAGTGCTTTTTAGAGGTTGTAACCGAATTTACTATTTTAAAAGCCAAGTAAATACCCAATTATGGTGGTTATAGTTGCTAGCAACTTGAAGAAACCAAAGGCAAGGAAAAAGTGACCAGAAATAAGATTTAATTGCGAAAACCCATCACTCTAAGACTTAAATTACACAACCCCTTAAGCATCACTCACTAATACACCTAGATTAAAGCCTACCCGAGGTCTAAGTGCTTAACTGCCACCGAAACCACCCTTAAGCTGCCAGAAAAACACCCTTAGGTGTCCCATTTCAATCCCACGAGCCCTCAGCAGCTCAACACCTCACCACCCTCATCACTCCTAAGTCAAATGCCTTGAGTGCTATAAAAAAGAGTGATACCGAGATGAGTGAGCACCAGCAAGTAAAACCAGAGAAAGATAGCTGAGAGCAAGTGAGATTAAGTTCAGAGAGAGGCTGAAGTTGTGAGGGAGATAGGGAAATCGAAATTTGGCAGCTGGAAGTGGAGAAAGAAGCTGAAAGCAACTACACAAACACACACTCAGAAATTTGTTGTTTCCATCAAGTTACCCAAGCTGTCCAGAGGTTCAAACTCTCGATTCTTCTTCTGAAAATCAAGGTAACATAGTGTTACCCTTCATTATCCATCCCTGAGCCAAGAGCATCCACCAGAAATGGTGGTATGAGCCTCTATGACTCAATTTCCCGAGGCTGCCACAGAATGCCCTGTTTCGGGCAGTGAAGCTTCCAGGAAACATATCTCTTTCATCTTTTATCCAAATTGAGTGTGTGAGTAGTCATTAGAAAGCTAAGAGAATGATCTTTAAAGGCCCCTCAATGTATGCATGATCAGAGGCTGCCGTACATGGGTTCAGAGCCTCGAAACTCTGTTGATTTCCTGCAAAAATTCACTATTTTCTGATATGAAATCACATGCTTACTTTTTGATGATCCCTGGCATTCTGGGTATTGGACTGAGTTTAGATGAATTAGTAGAGGATATTGGGAATATGTGAAGATTAAATCTTGCCTTGATTACTCCTAAAACTTCTGATTTAAGTAGTGAGGATTTTAGTGAAAAGTTGGAGTTTGCCTTAACAAATGATTTCTGATTATCTTTCCTTTACTGTTATTTGTTGTCAAATGGTTCTTTTACTAATGTCAAGGTGGTAAATGTTCGCTGGTAAGTCTTTTAGAAGTCTTGGAAAGATAGATTTTTGGTATGAAAGTGTTGTGATTGATTTCCGTTCTGAAATAAGAGAAGCCATGAGATTGGGATAAATTTTAGATACTCAAATTGGTCAGTGAGCTCTTCGAACTGCTTCTGGTTGGTGTATGTACCTCTCTCATGATTTTTCAAATCATTCCACAGTGGCTAAATACCTAGAATCTTCCTACCCAATGCTTAGTTTTGGTTTATAAATTTATGGAATGAAATGGTGAGTAAACATATGATTTTTGTGGAAAAATAACTTTAATTCTGCCAAATGAGTTTTGAAAACCGGTATGTGCTGTTACCTGTATATTTTCACATGTTTTGAAGAGTCCCACAGTAGCTCAAAACTTTGGAGGTGTTGGGTCAAAGGTCTAGTTCATACTTAGAGAACTCATGCATGTAAAAATGAACTTTTCCATCTGAATGCTTGCTGAATTTCGGTTATGTACCCTGTGCTTATATGATTATTGTGGATATATGCTGGATTGAGATTGTGTGCCCTGTGACTTCTGAATTTTGAGGTTTAGGACACTGGGTAGTGAAGGGACTAAGCATGAAAGCAAGAAAAATAGGGTTAAAGTACCCTTAGAATTAAGGCTAGGCAAGATGTGCATTGAAAAGGGTAAAAGTGGGCTGTTCAACTCTAAGACTTGGGTACTCAGGTTCTAAGAGGGTAGGTCTGTCCACCCACCCTCTAAACCTCCTAAGTATCCTTCCCAAATAGAAAATGTGCTATCCTATGGCTTAGAACATAGAAAAATGGTCAAAAGAGGAAGAAAATGGCAAAAGAGTGAGAAACTTCCAAAAATGGCTGCTCTGTACTGATGTGGCTGCACACACTTGCTGTGCAAGTCACTAGTGGTCTTATCTTACTTAGGACATACTAAAATGTGCTGGGCAAAGGTCAAAATAGAAAAGGGGATGCAATAGGGACTAAACTTAACTGAATTTACTGTTTTTGTCTCTATAACAGAATCTGTATAAACTGAGCAGTTTGAGGTTGAAATTCTGTACTATCTAGTCCAATGTGTTAGTGTGTTTCTCTGTATGAGGTTGAAATTCCATGTATTTTGCTGCAAAAGTATGACCTTTGGGTGTTAGTTTTCTGTGAAAATTGCATGAGCAAGTCAAAAATAGCTTTTAGGTACTTGCTGCACTTTGGTCTTGCATTGAAAGAACCAAGAACAGAATTTGGGTCTTAATAGGGACTAAATTGTAAGAAAAAGTTGAGAAAAGCTAAAAAGTCCTATTTCTACCCAAATCCTGGTTCAATTCTGTGGGGATTTTTTGGATGTGTGTAGCAGGTCCCAATTGACCATTTGGGTGACTGAGTGGAGTCTAAATACTTCAAATGTGCCTTGAATTTCTTTTCTTTAAAGAATGGGACTCCTTTGAAAAGATTTGTGAAATTAAGAGTCCAATTGCAATTGTCTTTATTGAAAAACTAGCTGAGGCTATTGAGTATATATTAATAATGCTTGTGGTGAAATTTCATGACCTTTTGATGCTTGAATCAATAATTATGCCTGTTACTTGCTGTGTAAGTTATATTTGGCGTTGTGGTTGACTTCTGTTTGATTTTGTTGACCAGTGGCTAAATTTAATGATTTGATCAGGCTATTTAAGTGTGTGGCATCCAAATCATGAAAATGAACTTTTGCATGCATCTGTGAACTGAAAATGCCTTGGAGGGCAGGCTTTTGAGCATGCATCTGTATTTTGATGTGCATATACCCCTAGAGGGGTAAAATGGTAAAATTGCCCTGGAGAGGCAGTATCTATGTTTTGATGCCCTGGAGAGGTAATTACTGTGTTTGATGCCCTAGAGAGGCAATATCAGTGTTTTGATGCCCTAGAGAGGCAATTTATTTGGCAACTGAGTAAACATTACCTGTGGATAAAAATTATAATGTATAATTTGATCTGTATGAAAAGGACACACTAGGCTGGCTAGGAATGCGTCCGGGACGTAGCTGCCTAGCAACTAGTGAGGAAATAATCCAGTTTGGGACTGGTGATCCTAAGGTTCTAACTTTGTACGCACACCGGGGGACGCCCTGGGATGTTAGGTAATTACCTGTTGGCCTTATTTGGGCAGGCTTTCCATAGTGGTAAATGGTAAGTCGGTATTGTCCTGTTTCATTAGATTGTTTTGAATTGATGGTAATGGTTTAACCAGTTGTAACAGGTCCTGGAGAGACTTGATGGTTGCATGTAGAGGTAAACATGTACCTTTTTTAAGAGACTGGCATGACTGAAACCTGCATATACTGGTAAATATGCATGTTTTTAAAATGAAAATGATTTTTCATCTGTTTACAGTTTTCAGAATGACCATATATCTCTGAATTTATGTGAATGGGAGTATCTTGTGAATGATGTATTGACTTCTTTCTGAAAGTGGAAATATCGTGTAATCGATGTGTATTAAGTTTAAATTATCTGTTGATTGGGAAGGAAGTATTTTTCTGTATTCTTAGGAATGCAGCTGAACCACTAATTAGTCTTTTATAAAACTGGTAATCAATGTTACTGGGATTTTATATCTCGCTACGTTAGTGTGTTCAGATGCCCAGGTACATACTGTTGCTGGAGATTGAGGTAGAGCTCCTGGAGGTACCCCTTCAGGGTTACTTCCAAATCCTGAAGGCGATTAACATCCTTTTCTTCTTCCCTTCGGTTGATGCCCCAGGGACTTAGAAAGGGGTGAGATGGACAGGTAGCAGGAGCTGACTCACATTTTTGGCAGTGACCCTGATGTCACTCTAGTATAGACTTTAGTACTGATTATTTTGGGCCTGTAAGCCACTAACTCTGATACTTATGTCTGTATATATATGTATGTATGAATTATATGCTGTAGACTTAGGTTTTAAACTCCTTAGGTAATATGCGGAGGTATAATACCTCATTTTCACTTGACTTGTTTGTATGTGTATTATGGGAAAGCGCGAGAGTATCAATCATGTAACTTCTAGTTTCTTAGGTTAAAATAACCAACTGAGAGCAAGCGATCCTTGGGGAAACACTTAACTTATGAAAAAATTAAGAAAAAAAATTTGGACCGGGATTTTAAGAAGTTAAGTAAATAACCTAATTCCGCAAATAAAATCAATAAAGAAACTAGGATGTTACATTATGGTATCAGAGCAAAGTTATTAGAACTCTGCTAATTCGTAGGTAGAATAGCCTAGCATATACACTTATTAGATAAGCTCGGCTGATCATGACAGTTTGAGTGAGTTGAGTCTATGATTGTGCTAGGAACCCTAGACTGTTGCATATCTCCTCTACTTGCTATACTTTTCTTTATTTAACAGTATTATTCAGATTGATTACCTTGTTGATACTTTTGTTTAGCAGAAAGCTATAGCAAATACCAGGAGTGGTGCTAACAATAGGCAACCTGAAAATGACATGGTACGTCAAATGATGCACGCATTTGAAAACATGTCACAAGCTATGAGAGACCAGGCCTCATCAACTACCGAGGTACTCCGCCAGGCCCAGGGTAACCATAACCATGATCAACATGATAATGGGCACCATGAGGGTAATAACCTAGGATGGGCTGAATTTCAGAAGGCTAGGCCTCCTGTTTTCAGAGGTATCTATGACCCTGTTGTGGCTGAGGAATGGTTGAGGGAACTAGAAAAACTGTTAGAGGTACTCCATACCGCTGATCCACAAAAGTTAGCCTTTGCAGTCTATCAACTTCAAGGTGAGGCTGAGTACTGGTGGCGAGGAGCCAGACAGCTACTCGAGGGTAGGAATCGCCCCTTGACCTGGGAAGCCTTAGACTTTGTATAGACTATAGGCAGTTAAATAAGGTGACCATCAAAAATAAGTATCCCTTACCCCGCATAGATGACTTGTTGGATCAGTTGCGAGGAGCAACTGTGTTTTCAAAGATTGACCTTAGATCAGGGTACCATCAGATTAGAAGGAAGATATCCCTAAGACCGCATTCAGAACGCGCTATGCCCACTATGAGTTCCTAGTGATGCCATTCGGGCTGACCAATGCCCCCGCAGTCTTCATGGATTACATGAACCGCATTTTCCGATCTTACTTAGATCAATTCGTCGTAGTGTTCATTGATGTAATTCTGATTTACTACAAGAGAAACAGCTATACGCCAAAATAGAGAAATGTGAGTTTTGGTTAGAAGAAGGGAAATTTTTCGGGCATGTGATCAATAGGCAAGGCGTAGCTGTAGACCCTAGTAAGACGGAGACCGTTAGGAACTGGGAGAGACCCCAAACCGTAACCGAAATTAGAAGCTTTTTGGGTCTAGCTGGGTACTATAGGAGATTCATAAAGGGATTTTCGGAGATAGCCCTCCCTATGACTAGACTGACCCGAAAGAATACACCTTTCAAATGGTCTACAGAGTGCGAAACAAGCTTTCAAACTCTGAAGGATAGGTTGACCACACCCCCTGTGCTCACCTTACCTGACCCATCGGAGCCTTTCGAGGTATACACTGATACCTCAAGGAAAGGACTTGGCTATGTGCTTATGCAAAATAGGCAAGTGGTGGCGTATGCCTCACGATAACTTAAGCCAAATGAAAAGAACTACCCGACACATGACCTAGAACGAACGGCCGTAATCTTTGCAGTGAAAATTTGGAGACACCTACTATACGGACCAAGGTTTACCATCTTCAGTGACCATAAGAGCCTTAAGTATCTCTTTGATCAGAAGGAGTTAAATATGAGACAGAGGAGGTGGGTAGATTTATTAAAGGATTATGACTTCGAACTTAAGTACCACCAAGGAAAAGCCAATGTAGTTGCCGATGCCTTGAGTAGGAAGTCAATTCAAGTAGCCCACTTAATGATCGAAGAAATGAAAATGATTGAGAAATTTAGAGACCTAGACTTGAATACTGTGTTGGACGGAAGGCGGTGAGGAGAGAGTGTTAGGACCGGACATAGTTCGCCAAACTACGGAACAACTCCGTTTGATTAAGGATAAGATGAGAGTCGCCCAACAAAGGCAAGATAATTATGCCAATCAGAGGAGGAAACCACTGTAGTTCAATGAGGGAGACCAGGTGTTCCTCAAGGTAACCCCAATGACAGGCATAGGGAGATCACTAAAAGCGCGAAAATTACATCCGCGATTCATAGATCCCTATCAGATTCTTAAGAGAATCGGTCTGGCGGCGTATCAAATAGTCCTGCCCCCAAAGTTATCCTACCTCCACAACGTATTCCATGTTTCTCAACTCCGTAAATACATTCCTGACCCTTCACATGTACTCAAAACTGAGCCGGTAGAATTAAAAGAAAATCTAACTTAGCCCTCAGTCCCTGTGAAGATTTTGGAGTTTGAAACCAGACAACTTCGGAGTAAGACTGTTCCATTAGTCAAAGTGTTGTGGCAAGATGTTTCGAAACAGGAAATGACTTGGGAACACGAAGAGGACATGAGACAATAGTAACCGTCATTATTTGCAGGTACTTTTCTTAAAATTTTGAGGGCAAAATTCCAATAAGGGGGGAGTATTGTAACATCCTAAAATGGAAACTCAACTTTGACCAAAAAGTCAAACTGTTGACTTTTTCTTTAACATGTTTGACTTGTTGATTTTTAAGTGTTTGAGTGTATTTGCTTTTATCCTTGTTTGTAAATAAGTCTATGAAACCCTAACTAGAGGCCAAGAGACACAAAAGCAGAGAAAAATGACCTGAGGAACCCTAACCCCAAACCTAGGGACTAAACTAAAAGGAAAAAACTTAGTTTTTAACCTTTTTGTTTAGTCAGTGAAATAGGGTAGGAAAGACCTATTTGACCCTAGGAAAATACCCTAAGACACTCTAGAGATACCTTAATACTTAGTTAAGGGAGCCCAACCTCTGGAAGAGTCCTAAAAAGATACATTTTCTCCAGTAAAAATTAAGGACTAAAAAGAAAGAACTGAAAAATTGAAGTTTAAGCACTTTAGCTTACTTAAGGACTAAGGAAGCTCAATTTAACAACTTAGAGACACCCTAAACTACCCTACAAAGTGCCATCCATGAAATTAAATCAAAAGCAAACAAAATTATGTAGGTTACATATTTTAAAAATAGAGATAAATAGGAAATTTATCACAAATTAATCCCTCTTTAGTGCTTTTAAGAGCTTGCAACTGAATTTACTATTTTTAAAGCCAAGTAAATACCCAATTAAGGTGGTTATAGTTGCCAGCAACTTGAGGAAACCAAAGGCAAGGAGAAAGTGACCAGAAATAAGATTTAAATGCCAAAACCCATCACTCTACGACTTAAATTAGACAACCCCTTAAGCATCACTCACTAATACACATAGATTAAAGCCTACCCGAGGTCTATGTGCTTAATTGCCACCCAAACCACCCTTAAGCTGCCAGAAAAACACCCTTAGGTGTCCCATTTCAATCCCAGGAGCCCCCAGCAGCTCAACACCGCACCACCCTCATCATTCCTAAGTCACATGCCTTGAGTGCTATAAAAAAGAGTGAAACCGAGATGAGTGAGCACCAGCAAGTAAAAACAGAGAAAGAGAGCTGAGAGCAAGTGAGATTAAGTTCAGAGAGAGGCTGGAACTATGAGGGAGCTGGGGAAATCGAAATTTGGCAGTTGGAAGTGGAAAAAGAAGCTGAGAACAACTACACAAACACACACTCAGAAATTTGCTATTTCCATCAAGTTACCTAAGTTGTCCAGAGGTTCAAACTCTCGATTCTTCTTCTGAAAATCAAGGTAACGTAGTGTTACCCTTCCTTATCCATCCCTGAGCCAAGAGAATCCACCAGAAATGGTGGTATGAGCCTATATGACTCAATTTCCCGAGGCTGCCACAGAATGCCCTGTTTCGGGTAGTGAAGCTTCCAGGGAACATATCTCTTTCATCTTTTATCCAAATTGAGTGTGTGAGTAGTCATTAGAAAGCTAAGAGAATGATCTTTAAAGGCCCCTCAATGCATGCAAGAGCACAGGCTGCCGTACAGGAGTTCAGAGCCTCGAAAGTTTGTTGATTTTCTGCAAAAATTCACTATTTTCTGATATGAAATCACATGCTTACTGTTTGATGATCCCTGGCATTCTGGGTATTGGACTGAGTTTAGATGAATTAGTAGAGGATATTGGGACTTTGTGAAGATGAAATCTTGCCTTGATTACTCCTAAAACTTCTGTCCTCCCACCCTCTAAACCTCCTAAGTATCCTTCCCAAACAAAAAATGTGCTATCCTATGGCTTAGAAAACTGAAAAATGGTCAAAAGAGGGAAAAAATGGCAAAAGAGTGAGAAAGTTGCAAAAATGGCTACTCTTTACTGATGTGGCTGCACACACTTGCTGTGCATGTCACTAGTGGTCTTATCTTACTTACAAGATACTATAATGTGCTGTTCAAAGGTCAAAACAGAAAAGGGGATGCAATAGGGACTAAACTGAACTGAATTTACTGTTTTTGTCTCTATAATAGAATCTGTATAAACTGAGCAGTTTGAGGACGAAATTCTATACTATCTATTCCTATGTGTTAGTGTGTTTCTCTGTATGGGCAGGGAAGTGATCAAAGTGGTCTCCAACCCCATATTATAACTCAACTTGATTTTAGGGAATTTCATGTATTTTGCTGCAAAAGTATGACCTTTGGGTGTTAGTTTTCTGTGAAAATTGCATGAGCAAGTCAAAAATAGCTTTTAGGTACTTGCTGCACTTTGGTCTTGGATTGAAACAACCCAGAACAGAATTTGGGTCTTAATAGGGACTAAATTGCAAGAAATACTTGAGAAAAGCTGAGAAGACCTATTTCTACCCAAATTCTGGTTCAATTCTGTTGGGATTTTTTGGATGTGTGTAGCAGGTCCTAATTGACCATTTGGGTGACTGAGTGGAGTCTAAATACTTGAAATGTGCCTTGAATTTCTTTTCTTTAAAGAATGTGACTCATTTGAAAAGATTTGTGAAACTAAGAGTACAATTGTAATTGTCTTTATTGAAAAACTAGCTGAGGCTATTGAGTATGTATTAATGATGCTTGTTGTGAAATTTCATAACCTTTCGATGCTTGAATCAATAATTATGCCTGTTACTTGCTGTGTAAGTTATATTTGGCGTTGTGGTTGACTTCTATTTGATTTTGTTGACCAGTGGCTGAATTTAATGATTTTATCAGGCTATTTAAGTGTGTGGCATCCAAATCATGAAAATGAACTTTTGCATGCATCTATGAACTGAAAATGACTTGGAGGGAAGGCCTTTGAGCATGCATCTGTATTTTGATGTGCATATGCCCCTAGAGGGGTAAAATGCTAAAATTACCCTAGAGAGGCAGTATCAATGTTTTGATGCCCTGGAGAGGCAGTATCTATGTTTTGATGCCCTGGAGAGGCAATTACTGTGTTTGATGCCCTAGAGAGGCAATTTATTTGGCAATTGAGTAAACATTACTTTTGGATAAAAATTATAATGTATAATTTGATATGTATGAAAAGGACTCACTAGGCTAGCCTTGAATGCGTTCGGGACGTAGCTGCCTAGCAACTAGTGAGGAAATAATCCAGTTCGGGACTGGTGATCCTAAGGTTCTAACTTTGTGCGCACACCAGGGGACGCCCTGGGATGTTAGGTAATTACCTGTTGGTCTTATTTGGGCAGGCTTTCCATAGTGGTAAATGGTAAGTCGGTATTGTCCTGTTTCATTAGATTGTTTTGAATTGATGGTAATGGTTTAACCAGTTGTAACAAGTCCTGGAGAGACTTGATGGTTGCATGTAGAGGTAAACATGTACCTTTTTGAAAAGGCTGGCATGACTGAAAACTGCATGTAGTGGTAAATATGCATGTTTTTAAAATGAAAATGATTTTTCATCTGTTTACAGTTTTCAGCATGACCATATATCTCTGAATTTATGTGAATGGGAATATCTTGTGATTGATGTATTGACTTCTTTCTGAAAGTGGAAATATTGTGTAATCGATGTGTATTAAGTTTAAATTATATGTTAATTGGGAAGAAAGTATTTTTCTGTATTCTTAGGAATGCAGCTCAACCACTAATTAGTCTTTTATAAAACTGGTAATCTATGTTACTGGGATTTTATATCTCACTACGTTAGTGTGTTCAGATGCCCAGGTACATACTGTTGCTGGAGATTGAGGTAGAGCTCCTGGAGGTACCCCTTCTGGGTTACTTCCAAATCCTGAAGGCGTTTAACATCCTTTTCTTCTTCCCTTCGGTTAATGCCCCAGGGACTTAGAAAGGGGTGAGATGGACAGGTAGCAGGAGCTGACTCACATTTTTGGCAGTGACCCTGATGTCACTCTAGTATAGACTTTAGTACTGACTATTTTGGGCCTGCGAGCCACTAACTCTGATACTTCTGTCTGTATATATATGTATGTATGAATTATATGCTGTAGACTTAGGTTTTGAACTGCTTAGGTAATATGCGGAGGTATAATACCTCATTTTCACTTGACTTGTTTGTATGCGTATTTTGGGAGAGCGCGAGAGTATCAAACATGTAACTTCTAGTTTCTTAGGTTAAAATAACCAACTAAGAAGCGATACATGGGGAAACACTTAACTTCACGAAAAGAAAAAGAAAAAAAAATTGGACCGAGATTTTAAGAAATTAAGTAAATAACCTAATTCCGCAAATAAAATCAAATAAAGAAACTAGGACGTTACACTCGACGGCGAAAACTGACGAATATCAAGTTTTCAAAACACTCACCGGCGAAAACTGATGAATATCAAGTTTTCGAAACACTCATCGGCGAAAACTGATTAACAAGAAAATCTACTTTTCGAAACACTCGTAGGCGAAAACTGGTGAATATCAATTTTCTGAAACACCCACAGGCAAAAACTGATGAATATCAAGTTTTCGAAACACTCATCGGCGAAAACTGATTAACAAGAAAATCAAGTTTTCGAAACACTCATTGGGAAAAACTGATGAACATCAAGTTTTCGAAACACTCACCGGCGACAACTGATAAATATCAAGTTTACGAAACACTCATCGGCGAAAACTGATTAACAAGAAAATCAAGTATTCGAAACAGTCATTGGCGAACAATAATGAATATTAAGTTTTCGAAACACTCACTTGTCGAAAACTGATGAATATCAAGTTTTGGAAACACTCACTGGCGAAAACTGATTAACAAGAAAATCAAGTTTTAAAAACACGCATTGGCGAAAACTGATGAAAATCAAGTTTCCGAAACACTCATCGGCGAAAATTGATGAATATCAAGTTTTTGAAACACTCACCGGCGAAAATTGATTAACAAGAAAATCAAGTTTTCGAAACACTCATTGGCGAAAACTGATGAATATCAAGTTTTCGAAACACTAATCGATAAAAACTAATGAATATCAAGTTTTCGAAACACTCATCGACGAAAACTGATTAACAAGAAAATCAAGTTTTCGAAACAATCATTGGCGAAAACTGATGAATATCAAAAACACTCACCAACGAAAACTAATGAATATCAAGTTTTCGAAACACTCATCGGCGAAAACTTATTAACAAAAAAATCAAGTTTTCAAAACAATCAATGGCGAACACTAATGAATATCAAGTTTTCGATACAGTCACCGGCGAAACCTGATTAACAAGAAAATCAAATTTTCGAACCACTTGTTTGCGAAAACTGATGAATATCATGTTTCCGAAAGACTCACAGGAAGAAAACTAATGAATATCAAGTTTTCTAAACACTCATTGGTGAAAGCTGATTAACAAGAAAATCAAGTTTTCGAAACACTCATTGGCGAAAACTGATGAATATCAAGTTTTCGAAACACTCACCAGCGAAAACTGATTAATATCAAATTTTCGAAACACTCATCGGCAAAAACTGATTAACAAGAAAATCAAGTTTTCGAAACACTCATTGGCGAAAACTGATGAATATCAAGTTTTCGAAACACTCGTTGGCGAAAACCGATTAACAAGAAAATCAAGTTTTTGAAACAGTCATTGGCGAACACTATGAATATCAAGTTTTCGAAACACTCACCGGTGAAAACTGATTAACAAGAAAATCAAGTTTCTGAAACACTCATTGGCAAAAACTGATGAACATCAAATTTTTGAAACACTCATCGGCAAAAACTAATGAATATCAAGTTCTCGAAACACTCATCAGCGAAAATTGATTAACTAGAAAATCAAGTTTTTAAAACACTCTTTGGTAAAAACTGATGAATATCCAGTTTTTGAAACACTCAGTGGCGAAAACTGATGAATATAAAGTTTCCGAAACAATCATTAGCAAAAACTGAATAACAAGAAAATCATGTTTTCGAGACACTCATTGGCGAAAACTAATGAATATCAAGTTTTCGAAACACTTATCGGCGAAAACTGATTAACAAGAAAATGAAGTTTTCAAAACACTCACTGTCGAAAATTAATGAATATCAAGTTTTCAAAACACTCATCGACAAAAATTGATGAATATCAACTTTTTGAAACACTGTTCGAGGAAAACTGATTAACAAGAAAATCATGTTTTTAACACAATCATTGGCGAAAACTGATAAATAACAAGTTTTTGAAACACTCATCGACGAAATCTAATGAATATCAATTTCTCAAAACTCTCAATGGCGAATACTGATCAATATCATCTTTTCGAAACACATTGGCGAAAACTAATTAGCAAGAAATCAAGTTTTTGAAACACTCATTGGCGAAAAGTTATGAATATCAAGTTTTTGAAACACCCATCGACAAAAAATGATGAATATCAACTTTTTGAAACACTCATCGTCGTAATCTGATTAACAAGATAAACAATTTTTGAAACACTCATTGGCGAAAACTGATGAATAGAGTTTTCGAAACACTCATCGGTGAAAACTATTGAATATCATGTTTTCGAAAAACTCATTGGCGAAAACTATTCAATATCTAGTTTCTGAAACACTCACAGGCGAAAACTAATGAATATCAACTTTTCTAAACACTCATCAGCGAAAACTGATTAACAAGAAAATCAAGTTTTCGAAAGACTCATTGGCGAAAACTGATGAATATCAAGTTTACGAAACACTCACTGGCGAAAAATGATGTATATCAAGTTTTCGAAACACTAATCGGCGAAAACTAATGAATATCAAGTTTTCGAAACACTTACCGGCGAAAATTGATCAATATCAAGTTTTCAAAACACTCATTGGCGAAAACTAAAGAATATGAAGTTTATGAAACACTCACCGGCGAAAACTGATCAAGATCAAGTTTTCGAAAAACATTGGCGAAAACTGATGAACAAGAAAATCAAGTTTTCGAAACACTCATTGGCGAAAACTTATGAATATCAAGTTTTCAAAACACTCACCGACGAAAACTCATGAATATCAAGTTTTCGAAACACTCACCGGCGAATACTGATCAATATCAAGTTTTCGAAACACATTGGTGAAAATTGATTAACAAGAAAATCGAATTTTCGAAACACTCATTGTCGAAAACTGATGAATATCAAGTTTTCGAAAAACTCACCAACGAAAATAGATGAGTATCCAGTTTCCGAAACACTCATCGGCGAAAACTGATTAACAAGAAAATCAAATTATTGAAACACTCATTGGTGAAAACTGATGAATATCAAGTTTTCGAAACTCTCACCAGTGAACACTGATGAATATCAAGTTTTTGAAACACTCAACAACGAAAACTAATAGATATCAAGTTTTCGACACGCTCACCGGCTAAAACTGATGAATATCAAGTTTTCGAAACACTCATTGGCGAAAACTGATGAACAAGGAAATCAAGTTTTCGAAACACTCATGGGCGAAAACTGATGAATGTCAAGTTTTCGAAACACTCATGGGCGAAAACTGATGAATATCAAGTTTTCAAAACACTCATTGCCGAAAACTGATGAATATCACATTTGCGAAACACTCATTGGCGAAAATTGATTAACAAGAAAATCAAGTTTTCGAAACACTTACCGGTGAAAACTAATGAATTTCAATTTTTTGAAAGACTCACCGGCGAAAACTGATGAATATCAAGTTTTCGAAACACATTGGCGAAAACTCATTAACAAGAAAAACAAATTTTCAACACACTCATTGGCGAAAACTGATGAATATCAAGTTTTCGAAACACTCATTGGCGAAAACTGATGAATATCAAGTTTTCAAAACACTGACCGGCGAAAACTAATGAATATCAAGTTTTCGAAACACTCATCGGCGAATACTGATCAATATCAAGTTTTCGAAACACAATGGTGAAAACTGATTAACAAGAAAATCAATTTTTCGAAACACTCATTGGCGAAAACTGAGGAATATCAAGTTTTCGAAACACCCATCGACGAAAAATGATGAATATCAACGTTTTGAAACACTCATCTGCGAAAACTGATTAACAAGAAAATCAAGTTTTCGAACCACTCCATTGGCGAAAACTGATGAATATCAAGTTTCGAAACACTCATCGACGAAAACTGATGAATATCAAGTTTTCGAAACACTCAACGGCGAAAACTGATGAATATCAAGTTTTCGAAACACTCACCGGCAAAAACCGATCAATATCAAGTTTTCGAAAGACATTGGCCAAAACTGATTAACCAGAAAATCTTGTTTTCAAAACACTCATTGGCGAAAACTGATGAATATCAAGTTTTTGAAACACTCATTAGCGAAAACTAATGAACATCAAGTTTTCGAAACACTCAACGACGAAAACTAATGAATATCAAGTTTTCGAAACACTCACCGGCGAAAACTGATCAATATCATGTTTTCGAAACACGCATTGGCAAAAACTGATTAAGAAGAAAAATCATGTTTTCGAAACACTCATTTGCGAAAATTGATGAATATCAAGTTTTCGAAACACTCACCGGCGAAAACTAATGAAAATCAATTTTTCGAAACACTCATAGGCGAAAATTAATAAACAAGAATATCAAGTTTTTGAAACACTCTTTAGCGAAAACTGATGAATATCAAGTTTTCGAAACACTCACCGGCAAAAACTGATGAATATCAAGTTTCCGAAACGCCCATCGACGAAAAATGATGAATATCAAGTTTTCGACACACTCGTCGGCGAAAACTGATTAACAAGAAAATCAAGTTTTCGAAACACTCATTGGCGAAACCTGGTGAATATCAAGTTTTCGAAACACTAACCGGCAAAAACTAATGAACATCAATTTTTCCAAACACTCACCGGCAAATACTGATCAATATCAATTTTCGAAACACAATGGCGAAAACGGATTAACAAGAAAATCAATTTTTCGAAACACTCATTGGCGAACACTGATGAACATCAAGTTTTCGAAGCACTCACCGACGAAAAATGATTAACATGAAAATCAAGTTTTTGAAACACTCATTAGCGAAAACTTATGAATATCATGTTTTCGAAACACTGACCAGCGAAAACTGATGATTATCTTGTTTCTGAAACACACATCGGCGAAAACTGACTAACAAGAAAATCAGGTTTTCGAAACAATCATTGGCAAAAACTGATGAATATTAAGTTTCTGAAACACTTATCGGCGAAAACTGATGAATATCAAGTTTTCCAAAAACTCATCGGTGAAAGCTGATTAACAAGAAAATCTAGTTTTCGAAACACTCGTTAGCAAAAACTGATCAATATCAAGTTTTCGAAAACACTCACCGGCGAAAACTAATGAATATCAATTTTTTGAAACACTCGTAGGCAAAAACTAATTAACAAGAATATCATGTTTTCGAAACACTCATCTGCGAAAACTGATGAATATCAAGTATTCGAAACACTCATCGGTGAAAACTGGTTAACAAGAAAATCAAGTTTTCGAAACACTCATTGGCGAAAACTGATGAATATCAAGTTTCCGAAACACTAATCGGCGAAAACTAATGAATATGAAGTTTTGAAAACACTAATCGGCGAAAACTGATTAACAAGAAAATCAAGTTTTCGAAATACTCATTGGCGAAAACTGATGAATATCAAGTTTTCGAAACATTCACCGGCGAAAATTGGTAAATATCAAATTATCGAAACACTCATCGGCGAAAACTGATTAACAAGAAAATCAAGTTTTTGAAATACTCATCGGCAAAAACTGATCAATATCAAGATTCCGAAACACTAACTGGCGAAAACTAATGAATATCAAGTTTTCAAAACACTCATCAGCTAAAACTGATTAACAAGAAAACGAAGTTTTTGAAAAACTCATTGGTGAACACTAATGAATATCAAGTTTTCGAGACATTCATCGGCAAAAACATATAAATAAGAAAATCATGTTTTCGAAACGCTCATTGGCGAAAACTTTTGAATATCAAGTTTTCGAAACACTCATCGGCGAAAAATGATGAATATTATGATTCCCAACAACTCATCGGCGAAAACTGATTAACAAGAAAATCAGGTTTTTGAAACAATCATTGGTGAAAAATGATGAATATCAAGTCGGCGAAAATTGATGAATAGGATGTTTTCAAAACACTCATCTGTGAAACCTAATTAACAAGAAAATCTAGTTTTTGAAACACTCGTTGGCGAAAATTGATGAATATCAAGTTTTTGAAACACTAATCGGCGAAAACTGATGAATATGAAGTTTTCGAGACACTCATCGGCGAAAACTGATTAACAAGAAAATCATGTTTTCAAAACACTCATTGGAGAAAACTAATGAATATCAAGTTTTCAGAACACTCATCGACGAACACTGATGAATATCAACTTTTTGATAACAAGAAAATCAAGTTTTTGAAACACTCATTGGCGAAAACTGATAAATAACAAGATTTCGAAACACTCATCGATGAAAACTAATAAATATCAATTTTTCAAAACTCTCAATGGCGAATACTGATCAATATCAACTTTTCGAAACATATTGGCGAAAACTAATTAACAAGAAAATCAAGTTTTCGAAACACTCATTGGCGAAAACTGATGAATATCAAGTTTTCGAAACACCCATCGACGAAAAATGATGAATATCAACTTTCTAAAATACTCATCGGCGAAATCTGATTAACAAGAAAATCAATTTTTGAAACACTCATTGGCGAAAACTGATGAATATAGAGTTTTCGAAACATTCATCGGTGAAAGCTAATGAAAATCATGTTTTCGAAACACTCTTCGGCGAAACTAATGAATATCAAGATTTTAAACACTCACCAGTGAAAACTAATGAATATCAAGTTTTCGAAACATTTACCGGCGAAAACTCATCAATATCAAGTTTTCGAAACACTCACTGGCGAAAACTAATGAATATCAAGTTTTTGAAACACTCCCCAGCGAAAAATGATCAATATCAACTTTTCGAAACACAATGGCGAAAACTGATTAACAAGAAATTCAAGTTTTTGATACACTCATTTGCAGAAACTGATGAATATCAAGTTTTCGAAACACCCATTGACGAAAAATGATGAATATTAACTTTTTGAAACTCTCATCGGCGAAAACTGATTACCAAGCAAATCAAGTTTTCGAAAACTCATTGGCGTAAACTGATGATTATCAAGATTTTGAAACACTCACCGGCGAAAACTAATGAATATCAAGTTTTCGAAACACTCACCGATGAAAACTGATCAATATCAAGTTTTCGAAACACTCACTGGCGAAAACTATTGAATATCTAGTTTTCTAAATACTCACCGGCGGAAACTGATCGAGATCAAGTTTTCGAAAATCATTGGAGAAAACTGATGAACAAGAAAATCAAGTTTTCGAAACACTCATTGGCGAAAACTGATGAATATCAAGTTTTCGAAACACTCACCGACGAAAACTCATGAATATCAAGTTTTTGAAACACTCACCGGCGAATACTGATCAATATCAAGTTTTCCAAACACATTAGCGAAAACTGATTGACAAGAAAATCAAGTTTTTGAAACACTCATTGGCAAAAACTGATGAATATCAAGTTTTCGAAACACTCATCGTCGAAAACTGATGAATATCAAGTTTCTGAAACACACATCGGCGAAAACAGATTAACAATAAAATCTAGTATTCGAAACACTCATTGGCGAAGACTGATAAATATCAAGTTTTCGAAACACTCACCGGTGAAAACTGATGAATATCAAGTTTTCGAAACACTCATCGGCGAAAACTAATGAATATCAAGTTTTCGAAACACTCACCGGCGAAAACTGATCAATATCAAGTTTTCGAACCTCACAACAACGAAAACTAATTAACAAGAAAATCAAGTTTTCGAAACTCTCATTGGCGAAAATTGATGAATATCAAGTTTTCGAAACAATCATCAACGAAAACTAATGAATATCAAGTTTTTGAGACACTCACCGGCGAAAACAAATCCATATCAAGTTTTCGAAACACTCATTGGCAAAAACTGATTAACAAGGAAATCAGGTTTTCGAAACACTCGTGGGCGAAAACTGATGAATATCATGTTTTCAAAATAGTCATTGTTGAAAACTGATGAATATCATGTTTTCGAAACACTCATCGACGAAAACTGATTAACAAGAATATCAAGTTTTCAAAACAGTCACCGGCGAGAACTAATGAATATCAAGTTTTCGAACCAAATTGGCGAAAACTGTTTAACAAGGGAATAACATTTTCGAAACACTCATTGCCGAAAACTGATGAATATCAAGTTTTCGAAACACACGTTGGCGAAAACTGATTAACCAGAAAATTAAGTTTTCGAAATACTCATTGGCGAAAAGTGATGAATATCAAGTTTTCAAAACACTGACCGGCGAAAACTAATGAATATCAACTTTTCGAAACAATGACCGGCGAATTCTGATCAATATCAAGTTTTTGAAACACAATGGCGAATACTGGTTAACAAGAAAATCAAGTTTTCGAAACCCTCATTGGCAAAAACTGATGAATATCTAGTTTTCGAAACACCCATCGTCGAAAACAGATGAATATCAAGTTTTGGAAACACTCATCGTCGAAAACTGATAAACAAGAAAATCAAGTTTTCGATACATTCATTGGCGAAAACTGATGAATATCAAGTTTTCGAAACACTCACCAGCGAAAACTAATGAATATCATGTTTTCGAAACACTCACCGGCGAATACTGATCAATATCAAGTTTTCGAAACACAATGGCGATTACTGATTAACAAGAAAATCAATTTTTCGAAACACCCATCGACGAAAAATGATGAATATCAACTTTTTGAAACACTCATCTGCGAAAAATGATTAACAAGAAAATCAAGTTTTCGAAACAGCCATCGGTGAAAGCGGATGAATATCAAGTTTTCGAAACACTAATCGGTGAAAACTGATTAACAAGGAAATCAAGTTCTCGAAACACTCATTGGCGAAAACTAATGAATATAAAGTTTTCAAAACACTCACCGGCGAAAGCTGATCAATATCAATTTTTCGAATCACGCATTGGCGAAAACTGATTAAGATGAAAAATGAAGTTTTCAAAACACTCATTTGCAAAAACTGATGAAAATCAAGTTTTCAAAACAGTCATTGACGGAAACTTATGAATATCAAGTTTTCGAAAAACTCATCGACGAAAATTTATTATTAATAAAATCAAATTTTCAACACACTCATTGGCGAAAACAGATGAATATCAAGTTTTCGAAACACTCACCGACGAAAACTGGTGAATATCATATTTTCGAAACACTCATCGATGAAAACTTGTGAATATCAACTTTTAGAAACACTCATCGGTGAAAACGGATCAACAAGAAAATCAAGTTTTCAAAACAGTCATTGGCGAAAACTGATGAATATCAAGTTTCCAAAACACTGACTGGCGAAAACTAATGAATACCAAGTTTACGAAACACTCCCTGGCGAAAACTGATCAATATCAAGTTTTTGAAACACGCATTGGCGAAAACTGATTAACAAGAAAAATCAAGTTTTCGAAACACTCATTGGCGAAAACAGATGAATATCAAGTTTTCGAAACAATCATCAACGAAAACTGATGAATATCAAATTTTCGAAACAATCATCGGCGAAAACTTATTAACAAGAAAATCAAATTTTCGAAACACTCATTGGCGAAAACTGATGAATATCAAGTTTTCGAAACATTCACCGGTGGAAGCTGATGAATATCAAGTTTTCGAAACACTCATCGACGAAAACTGATGAATATCTAGTTTCCGAAACACTCACCGACGAAAACAGATTAATATCAAGTTCTCAAAACACATTGGCGAATACTGATTAACAAGAAAATAAAGTTTTCGAAACAGTCATTGGCGAAAGCTGATGAACATCAAATTTTAGAAACACTCACCGGCGAAAACTGATGAATATCAAGTTTTCGAAACACTCATCGGCGAAAACTGATGAATATCAAGTTTTTGAAACACTAATCGGCGAAAACTGATGTAGATCAAGTTTTCGAAACACGCATTGACGAAAACTGATTAACAAGAAAAACCAAGTTTTTGAAACAGTCATTGGCGAAAACTGATGAATATGAAGTTTTCGAAATACTCATCGACGAAAACAGATGAATATCAAGTTTTCGAAACACTCATATGCGAAAACTGATTAACAAGAAAATCATGTTTTCGAAACACTCATTGGCAAAAACAAATGAATATTAAGTTTCCGAAACACTCATCGGCGAAAATTGATCAATATCAAGTTTTCGAAACACTAATTGGCGAAAACTGATGAATATGAAGTTTTCAAAATACTCACCGGCGAAAACTGATTAACAAGAAAATCATGTTTTTAAAACACTCATTGGCGAAAACTAATGAATATCAAGTTTTCGAAACATTCATCGGTGAAAGATGATGAATATCAAGTTTTCGAAACACTCATCGACAAAAACTAATGAATATCAAGTTTCCGAAACAGTCACCGACGAAAACAGATCAATATCAAGTTTTTAAAACACATTGGCGAAAACTGATTAACAAGAAAATCAAGTTTTCGAAACACTCATTGGCGAAAATTGATGAATATCAAGTTTTCGAAACACTCACCGGCGAAAACTGATGAATATCAAGTTTTCGAAACACTCATTTGCGAAAACTGATGAATATCAAGTTTTTGAAACACTCACCGACGAAAACTAATCAATATCAAGTTTTCGAAACACGCATTGACGAAAACTGATTAACAAGAAAAACCAAGTTTTTGAAACACTCATTGGCGAAAATTGATGAATATCAAGTTTTCGAAACACTCATCGACGAAAACTGATGAATATCATGTTTTCGAAACACTCATTTGCGAAAACTGATTAACAAGAAAATCAAGTTTTCGAAACACTCATTGGCGAAAACTGATGAATATCAAGTTTTCGAAACACTCACCGGCGAAAACTGATGAATATCAAGTTTTCAAAACACTCATCGATGAAAACTATTGAATATGAAGTTTTCGAAACACTGACCGGTGAAAACTAATGAATATCTAGTTTTTGAAACACTCACCGGCGAAAATTGATCAATATTAAGTTTTTGAAACACTCTTGTGCGAAAACTGATTAACAAGAAAATCAAGTTTTCAAAACTTTCATTTGTGAAAACTAATGAATATCAAGTTCTTGAAACACTCACCGGCGAAAACTGATTAACAAGAAAATCAAGTTTTCAAGACACCCATTGGCGAAAACTGATCAATATATTGTTTCCAAAACACTCACCGGCGAAAACTAATGAATATCAAGTTTTTGAAACACTCATCGGCGAAAACAGATTAACAAGAAAATCATGTTTTCGAAACACTCATTGGCGAAAACTGATGAATATCAAGTTTTCGAAACACTCATCGGCGAAAACTGATTAACAAGAAAATCAAGTTTTCGAAACACTCGTTGGTGAAACACTCATCGGTGAAACCTGATTAACAAGAAAATCTACTTTTCGAAACACTCGTTGGTGAAAACGGATGAATATCAAGTTTTCGAAACACTCATCGGTGAATCCTGATGAATATCAAGTTTTCGAAAAACTCATCGGTGAAAACTGATTAACAAGAAAATCAAGTTTTCGAAACACTCATCGCCGAAAATTGAATTACAAGAAAATCAAGTTTTCAAAACACTCATTTGCGAAAACTGATGAATATCAAGTTTTCGAATCATTGTCCTGCGAAGACTTATGTATATTATGTTTTCGTAACACTGATCAGCGAAAACTGATCAATATCAAGATTTTGAAACACATTGGCTAAAACTAATGAACAAGAAAATCAAATTTTCGAAACATTCATTGGCAAAAACTGATGGATAACAAGTTTTTGAAACTCTCACCGGTGAAAACTAATCAATATCAAGTTTCGAAACACTCAACGACAAAAACTGATTAACAAGAAAATGAAGTTTTCTAAACACTCATTGGCGAAAATTGATGAATATCAAGTTTTCGAAATACTCATCGGCGAAAACTAATGAATATCAAGTTTTCGAAACATTCACTGGCGAAAACTGATCAATATCATGTTTTCGAAACACTCATTGGTGAAAACAGATGAATGTCTAGTTTTCGAAACACTCACCGGCGAAAACTAATGACTATAAAGTTTTCGAAACATTCATCGACAAAATCTGATCAAAACACTCATTGGCGAAAACTGATGAATATCATGTTTTCGAAACACTCACCAGCGAAAACTGATAAACAACAAAATCAAGTTTTGGAAACACTCATTGGCGAAAACTGATCAATATCAAAATTGCGAAACACTTTGCGCGTAAACTAATTAACAAGAAAATCATGTTTTCGAAACACTCATTGGCGAAAATTGATGAATATCAAGTTTTCGAAACACTCATCAGCGAAAACTGATTAACAAGATAATCAAGTGTTCGAAACACTCATTGGAGAAAACTAATGAATATCAAGTTTTTGAAACACTCACTGGCAAAAACTGATTAACCAGAAAATTAAGTTTTCGAAACACTCATTGGCGAAAACTGATCATTATATAGTTTCCGAAACACTCACCGGCCAAAGCTGATGAATATCAAGTTTTCGAAACACTCATCGGCGAAAACTGATTAACAAGAAAATCAAGTTTTCGAAACACTCACCGGCGAAAACCCGATGATTATGAAGTTTTCGAAACACTCAGCGACGAAAACTGACGAATATCAAGTTTTCGAAACAATCACCGACGAGAACTGATCAATATCAAGTTTCCGAAGCACATTGGCGAAAACTGATCAACAAGAAAATCAAATTTTCGAAACACTCAATGGCGAAAACTGATGAATATCAAGTTTTCGAAACACTCATCGACGAAAAATGATGAATATCAACTTTTTGAAACATTCATCGGCGAAAACTGATTATGAAGGAAATGAAGTTTTCGAAACACTCATTGGCGAAAACTGATGAATATCAAGTTTTCGAAACACTCACCGACGCAAACTAATGAATATCAAGTTTTCGAGACACTCATCGGTGAAAACTGGTTAAGAAGAAAATCAAGTTTTCGAAACACTCATTGGGGAAAACTGATGATTATCGAGTATTGGAAACACTCATCGACGAAAAGAGATGAATATCAAGTTTTCAAACACTCATCGGCGAAAACTGATTAACAAGAAAATCAATGTTTCGAAACACTTGTAATATCCGGACCTTCAAAGTGATGTGTTAAATGTTTGCTAGAAGGACTAAGTGTTTGTGATTGTGTGACATTGATTGTTGCATTTAGAAAATATATAGTTGTGCACTAGTTTAAGAAAATAATTGAGAAGGGACTAGAAAGAAAAGGGCAAAAGTGCAAGAGAAGGTTCGTGTGTGAGGGAGAGAAATAAATTTCTCCCAAATCCCTTGCCACCAGCCCTTACACGCCTAGGCAAGGTGGCAACACCACCATTTCACACACACTTCATCACTTTTAGAGAGAGAAGGACTTAGAGAGAAGGAGGAGAACTCAAGAGAGGATTCAAGCTTTGGAATCCGAATTTAGCAATAATCGAACCGTAGAATTGCAGCTGAACACTAACTAAACAAGAATCTAGCTTCAAATTAAGGTAATGAAACTACCAACCTCTCTAATTTTCAAGTTAGGTTTTTCAAGAAATGGCCCAAAAATGAGTTTCGGACTTCTGAGCCATTTGAGAGGTTTAAAACTGGTTCCTTACAATTTTCGAACTTAGAATGGATGTAGATGATGAATGCATGCTTGGATTTTAGCTGGAAATTAGATAATTTAGAAGGGTAAGGAAATGGGTATGAGTTTGAGGTTCAAATTCGTATTTAAGCTTGTTTAACCATGTTTTGGGGCTAGTTTTTCATGGGTTTTAACGTGTTAATGATGGAAAACAAGTTTATAAAATTTCCATGACTTGAATAGTAAGATTCTTGGTTGAATTCTTGAGTAAAAATACTTATAAAAACCAGAAATTAATGTAGCAGTCAACTTGTGGGCCAACCTAGATACCTTCCATGTTTTTTTCTGCCCGGAATTCATGCCAAGAACATACCAGTCGACTGCCAACTCAAACCAGTCGACTTTCGTGTCCAGAAACGAAACAGAGACGAATCAGTCGACTGGTATGTTACAACAGTCGACTTGCATGAAGAAAAATGTGAAAAACATACTTAATGAGCTCCAAAAATCTTGAAATTTAGCAGGCTAAACCTAGACACATTAATGTTTTTTATTACTAAATTGCATTAATTGTGGATCCTTTTTGTCACCAGTTTTGCACATCGGAAGTTCAAGAACTTATGCAGAAAATATTTACTGGTTTTCATATTTTTCTTTACTTGTTGAGGTACCAAATCAAGGCTTTAAAGGCTAAAATTTTATATGTAGATTCCTAAGATCCTTAATATGGGATCTGGAAATTATCATAGCATTTGGAACTCATTTTGTATGCGTTTGGCAAGAACTTACAAAGTTTTAGTCTGCTGCCCCGTCACAACAGATCGCTACAGTTACACTAGATTTTGAGGGGGCAAACATGTGCGTTTTAAGCTAAGATTTTCCAGCCAACTATATTTCATATTCCTAAACATCTCATAGTTATTTCAGAATTTTGGGAGTTTTATAGAATAAGTTATGAGTGTACAAATTTGGCAAATTTATGAAATGAACTTGAAACACTTTGTTTTGCAAAAGTTCCTTCTTTAACACTTCAAAAAGGATTTCAAATGCTCCATGACATGCTTAAACATTATGTTCAAAGTTTAGAAAGTAATATGAGCTAAGGGTAGAGAGAAATAACATAGAAAAGAGAAGAGTAAGTATCTTACATATATGTGCTGCAAATAGATAGGTCCATAATCGATTGACCAATTGTCGGTATGGGACGGCCGTTGGGATTTCCACGGTTGAGCCATAATTTGGGATGGTAAAACATCCAATCGATTTATGAAGAAAGCTTATGAAAACACCGTGTTGGTTGTTTAATTTTAAGATAGTAGACTCTATATGGCCAAATCAAGAGTGACTAACCATGAGAAGAACCGTTAAAAAGAGACGGGGATCTCCAAATTTTAAGTAGAAGTGACTCCCTTGGCTAAGTAGAACCAAACAGAAGTTGAGATACGACCTACCGAAAAAAGGGGGTGATCTCATAGTGCTCGGATCCACTGGGGGACACTCCAGATAGTACACAGAACAGAAATAGCTTAATTGCTATAGGTTTTTACCTATTAATAGCTACTAGAACTGTATGTGCGAGTATCCACTGGGTGGTGCTCCCTATGCTCATATGTTTTTCATGAAATGGGGCAAAGGCCCATATGTTTTATAATGTTGTTATTTCTCTACCATTCAAACGTGTAAGATCATGTTTAAGAAGCATGTGCTCATATTAAATGTTTTATGACATGTAAGCATGCCATTCCATTTCATATGCCCTAACATGTAAGAATTTCCATGCTAAATGTTTTATGAATAGTATGACATGCATAAGTTTTAAGTTAAACATCACATCCATGTTTTATGTGTATAATGAGAAAGGAATGCAGAGATTTCTGTGCAAGGCACAGTGGTACACAACAATGAGTTTGAAAACAGGTAGTTTCGATTACTGGGGTTTATCCTCATTACGTTGGTGTGTATCAGCTGATTAGGTACCCGAATGCCTACGAGATGGGGTTGGAAGGATGGGTAGCCTGGCGTTTGAAAAGAAGCGGACCAGATAGTCTAGATGCATATAGTTTCATTTTGTATATGTTGAAATGCTCATCCCTTTGAGCCATTAACCTTAGGTATATTTTTGGAAAGGTTAAGTGGCATATTTTGTACATGTATAGATAAGGGATGAAGATAAGGATTTTGTATTGTGATGTATATAAGTAAGAATATATGTGTATGACTATATTTCGAATATATTTGTATATATACATAATGTAAGTACTAATGAATATAAAGTTTTCGAAACACTCATCGGCGAAAACTGATCAATATCAAGTTTTCGAAACACTCATTGGCGAAAACGTATTACAAAGAAAATCAAGTTTTCGAAACACTGATTGGCGAAAACTGATAAATATCAAGTTTTTAAAACAATCATTGGCGAAAACTAATTAATAAGAAAATCATGTTTTCAAAATACTCATTGGCGAAAACTGATGAATACCAAGTTTTCGTAACACTCATCGACCAAATCTGATAAATATGAACTTTTTGAAACACTCATCGGCAAAAACTTATGAACAAGAAAATCAAGTTTTCAAAACACTCATTGGCGAAAACTGATGAATATCAAGTTTTCGAAACACTCACCGGCAAAAACTGATGAATATCAAGTTTTCAAAACACTCATTGTCGAAAACCAATGAATATCAAGTTTCCGAAAAACTAACTGGCCAAAACTAATGAATATCAAGTTTTCGAAACACTCACTGACGAAAACTGATGAATATCAAGTTTATCAAAAAGTCACTGGAGAAATCTGATGAATATCAAGTTTTCAAAACACTCATTAGTGAAAACTGATTAAGAAGAAAATCAAGTCTTCGAAACACTCTTTGGCGAAAACTGATGAATATCAACTTTTCGAAACAATAACCGGCAAAAACGGATGAATATCAAGATTTCGAAACACAATGGCGAAAACTGATTAACAAGAAAATCAAGTTTTCGAAACACTCTTTGGCGAAAACTGATGAAAATCAAGTTTTCGTAACACTCACCGGCGAAAACTAATGAATATTAAGTTTTCGAAACACTCACTAGCAAAAATTGATCAATATCAAGTTTTCAAAACACTCATTGGCGAAAACTGATGAATATCAAGTTTTCAAAACACTCATTGACGAAGACTGATGAATATCAAGTTTTTGAAACACTCACCGACGAAAACTGATGAATATCAACTTTTTGAAACACTCATCGGTTAAAACTAATAAATATTATGTTTCCGAAACATTTGTCAACGAAATTTGATGAATATCAAGTTTTTGAAACACTCAACCGCTAAAACTGATTCACAAGAAAATCAAGTTTTTCAAACACTGATTAGCGAAATCTGATGAATATCGAGTTTTGGAAACACTCATCGATGAAAATTGATGAATATCAAGTTTTCGAAACACTCAATGGCGAAAACTGATTAACAAGAAAATCAAGTTTTCGAAACACTCATTGGCGAAAATGATGAATATCTAGTCTTCGAAACACTCATCGACGAAAACTGATGGATATCAAGTTTTCGAAAAACTCATCGGCGAAAACTAATTAACAAAAAATCAAGTTTTCGAAACACTCATTGGAAAAAACTGATTAACAAGAAAATCAAGTTTTCAAAACACTCTCCGGCGAAAACTAATGAATATCATGTTTTCGAAACACTCACCGGCGAAAACTAATCAATATCAAGTTTTCGAAACACATTGGCAAAAACTGATTAATATCATGTTTTCGAAACACTCATTGGCAAAAACTTATGTATATCAAGTTCTCGATACACTCACCGGTGAAAACTAATGAATATCAGGTTTTCGAAACACTCACCGACGAAAACTGATCAATATCAAGATTTCGAAACACATTGGCGAAAACTGATTAACAAGAAAATCAAGTTTTCGAAACACGCATTGGCGAAAACTGATGAATATCATGTTTTCGAAGCACTCATCGACGACAACTGATGAATATCAACTTTTTAAAGCACTCATCGGAGAAAATAGATTAACAAGAAAATTAAGTTTTCGAAACACTCATTGGCAAAAACTAATGAATATCAAGTTTTCGAAACAGTCATCGACAAAAACTAATATACACTTTTTGGAACACTCATCGGTGGAAATTGATTAACAAGAAAATCAAGTTTTCGAAACACTCATTGGCGAAAATTGATGAATATCAAGTTTTCGAAACACTCATCGACGAAAAGTGATGAATATCATGTTTTCGAAACACTCATCAGCGAAAACTGATTGACAAGAAAATCAAGTTTTCGAAGCACTCATCGACGAAAACTGATGATTATCATCTTTTTGAATCACTCGTCGGTTAAAACTGATTAACAAGAAAATCAAGTTTTCGAATCACTCATTGGCCAAAACTGATGAATATCATTTTTTTGAAACGCTCACCAGCGAAAACTAACGAATATAAAGTTTACGAAACACTCACCGGCAAAAACGGATGAACATCATGTTTTCGGAACACTCATTTGCGAAAACTGATAAACAAAAAAATCATGTTTTCGAAAACACTCAATGGCGAAAACTGATGAATATCAAGTCATCGAATCACTCATCGACGAAAACTGATGAATATCAAGTTTTTGAAAAACTCATCTGCGAAAACTGATTAACAAGAAAATTAAGTTTTCGAAACACTCATTGCCGAGAACTGATGAATATCAAGTTTTGGAAACACTCACCGGTGAAAACTAATGAATATCAAGTTTTCGAAACACATTGGCGAAAAATGATTAACAACAAAATCAAGCTTTCGAAACACTCATTGGCGAAAACAGATGAATATCAAGTTTTCGAAACACTCATTGACGAAAATTGGTAAATATCAACCTTTTGAAACACTCATCAGCGAAACCTGATTAACAAGAAAATCAAGTTTACGAACACTCATTGTTGAAAACTGATGAATATCAAGTTTTCGTAACACTCACCAGTGAAAACTAATGAATATCAAGTTTTCGAAACACTCACCGGCGAAAACTGATCAATATCAAGTTTTCGAAACACTCATTGGCGAAAACTAATGAATATCATGTTTTGAAAACACTCATCGACGAAAATTATTGAAAATCAAGTTTTCGAAAAACTCACCGGCGAAATTTGATGAATATCAAGTTTTCAAAACACTCACCGGCGAAAACTGATTAACAAGAAAATCAAGTTTTCGAAACACTCATTGTTGAAAATGGATGAAAATCAAGTTTTCGAAACACTCACCGGCAAAAACTAATGAATATCATGTCTTTGAAAGACTCACCGGCGAAAACTGATGAATATCAACTTTTCGGGACACTCGTCAGCGAAAACGGATTAACAAGAAAATCAAGTTTTTGAAACACTCATTTGTAAAAACTAATGAATATCATGTTTTCAAAACACTCATCGGCGAAAACTGATTAACAAGAAAATCAAGTTTTCGAAACACTCATTGGCAAAAACTGATGAATATCAAGTTTTCGAAACACTCATCGGCGAAAACTGATGAATATCAAGTTTTCGAAACACTCATCGGCGAAAACTGATTGTCAAGAAAATCAAGTTTTCGAAAAACTCACCGGCGAAAACTGATGAATATCAAGTTTTCGAAACACTCATCGGCGAAAACTGATTAACAAGAAAATCAAGTTTTCGAAACACTCATTGGCGAAAACTGATGAATATCAAGTTTTCGAAACACTCATCGGCGAAAAATGATTATCAATAAAATCAAGTTTTCGAAACACTCATCGGCGAAAACTGATGAATATCATGTTTTTGAAACACTGATCGGCGAAAACTGATTTACAAGAAAATCAAGTTTTTGAAACACACATTGGCAAAAACTAATGAATATCAAGTTTTTGAAACACTCACCAACAAAAACTGATGAATATCAAGTTTTCGAAACACTCATCGGCGAAGAGTGATGAATATCAAGTTTTTAAAACACTCATCCGCGAAAACTGATGAATATCAAGTCTTCGAAACACTCATCAGGGAAAACTGATGAATATCAAGTTTTTGGAACACTCATCGGCGAAAACTGATTAACAAGAAAATCAAGTTTTCAAAACACTCATTGTTGAAAACTGATGAATATCAACTTTTCGAAACACTCGCCTGCGAAAAATGATGAATATCAAGTTTTCGAAACACTCATTGGCGAAAACTGATGAATATCAAGTTTTCGAAGCACTCATCGACAAAAACTGATTAACAAGAAAATTAAGTTTTCTAAACACCCTTTAGTGAAAACTGATGAAGATCAAGTTTTGTAAACACTCACCGACGAAAACTGATGAATATCAAGTTTTCCAAACACTCATTTGCGGATAGTGGTTAATAAGAAAATCAAGTTTGGAAAACACTCATCGGCGAAAACTGATGAATATCAAGTTTCCGAAACACTAATCGGCGCAAACTGATGAATAACAAGTTTTCGAAACACTCACCGGCGAAAACTGATTAACAAGAAAATCAAGCTTTCGAAACACTCACTGGCAAAGACTGATGAATATCAAGCTTCCGAAACACTTATCGGCGAAAACTGATGAATAACAAGTTTTCGAAACACTCATTGGCAAAAACTGATTAACAAGAAAATCAAGTTTTCGAAAAACTCACCGGCGAAAACTGATCAATATCATGTTTCGAAACACTCACCGGCGAAAACTGATTAACAAGAAAATCTTGTTTTCGAAACACTCATTGGCGAAAACTGATGAATATCAACTTTCCGAAAGACTCATCGGCAAAACTTGATGAATATCAAGTTTTCGAAACACTCACTGGCGAAAATAGATTAACAAGAAAATAATGTTTTCGAAACACTCATTGGCGAAAACTAATGAATATCATGGTTTCAAAACAATCATTCGCAAAAACTAATGAATATCAAGTTTTCAAAACACTCATCGGCAAAAACTGATGAATATCAAGTTTTTGAAACACTAATCGGCGAAAACTGATTAACAAGAAAATCATGTTTTCGAAACACTCATTGGCAAAAACTGATGAATATCAGATTTTCGAAACACTTACTGGCGAAATCTGATGAATATCAAGTTTTCGAAACACTCACCGGCGAAAACTGATTAACAAGAAAATCATGTTTTCGAACCACTCATTGGCGAAAACTGATTAATATCAAGTTTTCGAAACACTCACCGACGAAACTTGGTGAATATCAAGTTTTCAAAACACTCATGGGCGAAAATCGTTTAACAAGAAAATCAAGTTTTCGAAACACTCATTGGCGAAAACTGATGAATATCAAGTTTTCGAACCACTCGTCGGCAAAAACTGATTAACAAGAAATTCAAGTTTTCGTAACACTCATTTGAGAAAACTAATGAATATCAAGTTTTTGAAACATTCACCGGCGAAGACTGATAAATCAAGATTTCGAAACACTCATCGGCGAAAAATGATTAACAAGAAAGTCAAGTTTTCAAAACACTCATTGGCGAAAACTGATGAATATCAAGTTTTTGAAACACTCAGCGGCAAAAACTGATTAACAAGAAAATCAAGTTTTTCGAAACACTCATTGGCGAAAACTGATGAATATCAAGTTTTCGAAACACTAACTGGCGAAAACTGATGAATATCAAGTTTTCAAAACACTCATCGACGAAAACTGATTAACAAGAAAATCAAGTTTTCGAAACACTCATTGGCGAAAACTGATGAATATCATGTTTCCGAAACACTCATTGGCAAAAATTAATCAATATCATGTTTTCGAAACACTCATCGGCGAAAACTGATTAACAAGAAAATCATGTTTTCGAAACACTCATTTGCGGATACTGATGAATATCAAGTTTTCGAAACACTCACCGACGAAAACTGATCAATATCAAGTTTTCGAAACACTCATCGGCGAAAATAGATTAACAAGAAAATCAAGTTTTCGAAACTCTCAATGGCGAAAACTGATGAATATGAAGTTTTCGAAACACTCATTGGCGAAAACTGATGAACAAGAAAATCTAGTTTTCGAAACACTCATTGGAGAAAACTGAAGAATATCATGTAATTGAAACACTCACCGACGAAAACTGATGAATATCAAGTTTTTGAAACACTCATTGGCAAAAACTGATCAATATCAAGTTTTCGAAACACTCATTGGCGAAAAACTGATTAACAAGAAAATCATGTTTTCGAAAGAGTCATTGGCGAAAACTGATGAATTTCATTTTTTCGAAACACTCACCAACAAAAATTGATTCACAAGAATATCAAGTTTTCGAAACACTCATTTGCGAAAATTGAGGAATATCAAGTTTTCGAAACACTCACTGGCGAAAACTGATGAATATCAAGTTTTTGAAACACTCATCGGCGAAGACAGATTAACAAGAAAATCAAGTTTTCGAAACACTGATTGGCGAAAACTGAAGAGTATCAAGTTTTCGAAACAGTCATTGGCGAAAACTGATGAATATCAAGTTTTGGGAACACTCACGTCGAAAACTAATGAATATGAAGTTTTGTAAACATGCACCAGCGAAAATTGATGAATATCAAGTTTTCGAAACACTCATCGGCGAAAACTGAGAAATATCAAGTATTCGAAACGCTCATTGGCGAAAACTGATTAACAAGAACAAAAAGTTTTCGAAACACTCTTGGGCGAAAACTGATGAATATAATGTTTTCGAAACACTCATTGCCAAAAACTGATGAATATCAAGTTTTCGAAAACTCACCGGCGAAGACTGATGAATATCAATTTTTCGAAACACTCACCATCAAAAACTCATGAATATCAAGCTTTCAAAACACTCACCAGCAAAAACAGATCAATATCAAGTTTTCAAAACACTGATTGGCAAAAACTGATCAACAAGAAAAACAATTTTTCGAAACAATCAATTGCAAAAACTAATGAATATCAAGTTTTCGAAACACTCATCGACGAAAACTGATGAATACCAACTTTTTGAAACACTCATCGGCGAAATCCGATTAACAAGAAAATCAAGTTTTCGAAACACTCATTGGCGAAAACTAATGAATATCAATTTTTTGAAACACTCATCGGCGAAAACTGATGAATATCAAGTTTTCGAAACACTCATCGGCGAAAATTGATTAAGAAGAAAATCAAGTTTTCAAAACACTCATTGGGGAAAACTGATTAATATCAAGTTTTTAAAACACTCACTGGTGAAAACTGATGAATATCAAGTTTTCGAAACACTCATGGCGAAAATTGAATAATATAAAGTTTTCAAAACACTCATCGGCCAATATTGATTAACAAGAAAATCAAAATTTCGAAACACTCATTCGCGAAAACTGATCAATATCATGTTTTCGAAACACTCATTGACGAAAACTAATTAACAAGAAAATCAAGTTTTCGAAACACTCATTGGCGAAAATTGATGAATATCAAGTTTTTCAAACACTCATTTACCAAAACTGATGAATATCAACTTTTTGAAACACTCATCGGCGAAAAGTGATTAACCAGAAAATCAAGTTTTCGAAGCACTCATTGGCGAAAACTGATGAATATCAAGTTTTCGAAACACACACCGGCGAAAACTGATGAATATCAAGTTTTCGAAACACTCACTGGCGAAACCTGATGAATATCAAGTTTTCGAAACACTCACCGGCGAAAGCTGATGAATATCAAGTTTTCGAAACACTCATCGGCGAAAACTGGTTAACAAGAAATTCAAGTCTTCGAAACACTAATTGGCGAAAAATAATGAATTTCATGTTTTCGAAACACTCACTAGCGAAAACTAAAGAATATCAAGTTTTTGAAACACCCACCGGCGGAAACTGATCAATATCAAGTTTTTGAAACACTCATTGGCGAAAATTGGTTAACAAGAAAATCAAGGTTTCGAACCTGTTATTGGCGAAAACTGATGAATATCATGTTTTCAAAACACTCACCGGTGAAAACTTATGAATATCTTGTTTTTGAAACAATCACCTGCGAAAACTGATGAATATCATGTTTTCGAAAGACTCACTGGCAAAAACTGTTTAACAACAAAATCAAGTTTTCGAAACACCCTTTGGCGAAAACTGATGAATATCAAGTTTTCGAAACACTTATCGGCGAAAATTGATTAATATCATGTTTTCGAAACACTCATCGGCGAAAACTGATTAACAAGAAAATCAAGTTTTCAAAATACTCATTGGCGACTAGTGAATATCAAGTTTTTAAAACACTCACTGGCAAAAACTGAGGAATATCAAGTTTTCAAAACACTCACCGGCGAAAACTGATCAATATCAAGTTTTCGAAACAGTCATTGGCGAAAACTGATTAACAAGAAAATCAAGTTTTCGAAACACTCATTGGCGAAAACTGGTGAATATCAAGTTTTTGAAACACTCACCGGCAAAAACTGATGAATATCAAGTTTTCGAAACACTCAATGGTGAAAACTGGTTAACAAGAAAATCAAGTTTTCGAAACACTCATTGGCGAAAACTCATTAAAAAGAAAATCACTTTTTCGCAACACTCATCAGCGAAAATTGATGAATGTCAAGTTTTTGAAACACTCACCGGCGAAAACCGATTAACAAGAAAATCAAGTTTTCGAAACACTTATTGGCGAAAACTGATGAATATTAACTTTTCAAAACACTCACCGGCGAAAACCGATTAACAAGAATATCAAGTTTTCGAAACACTTATTGGCAAAAAAAGGTGAATATCAAGCTTTCGAAACACTCACCGGCGATAACTGATGAATATCAAGTTTTGAAAACACTCATTGGCGAAAACTGATTAACAAGAAAATCATGTTTTCGAAACACTCATTGGCGAAAACTAATTAATATCAAGTTTTCGTGACACTAATCGGCGAAAACTGATGAATATCATGTTTTTGAAACACTCATCGGCAAAAACTGATTAACAAGAAAATCAAGTTTTCAAAACACTCATTGGCGAAAACCGATGAATATCATGTTTTCGAAGCACTCACCAGCAAAAATTGATGAATATCAAGTTTTCAACATACTCGTCGGCGAAAACTTATTAACAAGAAAATCAAGTTTTCGAAACACTCTTTGGCGAAAACTAAAGAATATTATGTTTTCAAAACACTCACCGGCGAAAACTGATGATTATCAAGTTTTAGAAACACTAATCGGCGAAAACTGATGAATATGAAGTTTTCGAAACACTCACCAGCGAAAACAGATTAATAGGAAAATCAAGTTTTCGAAACACTCACCGGCGAAAACTGGTGAATATCAAGTTTTCGACACACTCGTCGGCAAAAACTGAATACCAAGAAAATCAAGTTTTCGAAACACTCATTGGCGAAAACTGATCAATATTAAGTTTCTGAAACCCTAATCGGCGAAAACTGATGAATATAAAGTTTTTTAAACACTCATCGGCGAAAAATGATTAACAAGAAAATCAAGTTTTCGAAACACTCATTGGCGAAAACTGATGAATATCAAGTTTCCGTAACATTAATCGACGAAAACTGATGAATATCAAGTTTTTGAAACACTCATCGGCGAAAACTGACTATCAAGAAAACCGAGTTTTCTAAACACTAATTGGGTAAAACTGATGAATATCAAGTTTCCGAAACACTAATCGACGAAAACTGATGAATATCAAGTTTTTGAAACACTCATCGGCGAAAATTGATTAACATGAAAATCAAATATAAAAAAACTCAATGGCGAAAACTGATGAATATCAAGTTTTCGAGACACTCGTCGGCGAAAACTGATTAACAAGAAAATAAAGTTTTCGAAACAATTATTGGCGAAAACTGATGAATATCAAGTTTTCTAAACACTCACCGGCGAAAACGGATGAATACCAAATTTTTGAAACACTCATCGGCGAAAACTGATAAACAAGAAAATCAAGTTAACAACACACCCATTGGTGAAAACTGATGAATATCAAGTTTTCTAAACACTCACCGACGAAAACTGATAAATATCAAGTTTTCGAAACACTCATTCGCGAAAACTGATTAACACGAAAATCAAGTTTTCAAAACACTCATTGGCAAAACTGATAAATATCAAGTTTCCGAAACACTAATTGGTGAAAACTGATGAATATCAAGTTTTCGAAAGACTCATTGGCGAAAACTGATTAACAAGAAAATCAAGTTTTCGAAATACTCATTGGCGAAAACTGATGAATATTAAGTTTTCGAAACACTAACCGGCGAAAATAGATGAATATCAGGTTTTCAACACACTTACCAGCGAAAACAGATGAACATCATGTTTTCGAATCACTCATTGGCGAAAATTGATTAACAAGAAAATCAAGTTTTCGAAACACTCATTGACGAAAATTGATGAATATCAAGTTTTCGAAACACTCACCGGCGAAAACTGATGAATATCATGTTTTAGAAACACTCACCGGCAAAAACTGATGAATATCAAGTTTTCGAAATACTCATTGGCGAAAACTGATTAACAAGAAAATCAAGTTTTCGAAACACTATTCACCGAAAACTGATGAATATCAAGTTTTCGAAACACTCATTGGCGAAAATTGATTAACAAGAAAATCAAGTTTTCGAAACACTCACTGGCGAAAACAGACGAATATCAAGTTTTCGAAACACTAATCGGGGAAAACTAATGAATATCAAGTTTTCGAAACACTGATCGGCGAAAACTGATTAACAAAAAAAATCATGTTTTCAAAAAACTCATTGGCAAAAACTTATCAATACAACTTCTCGAAACACTCACCGGCGAAAACTGATGAATATCAAGTTTTCGAAACACACCCCGGCAAAAACTAATGAATATCAAGTTTTCGAAACACTCATTCGCGAAAACTAATTAACAAGAAAATCAAGTTTTCAAAACACTCATTGGCAAAAACTGATGATTATCAAGTTTCCGAAACACTAATCGGCGAAAACTGATGAATATCAACTTTTCGAAACACTCATCGGCAAAAACTGATTAACAAGAAAATCAACTTTTCGAAACACTCATTAGCAAAAACTGATTTACAAGAAAATAAAAACTTTTCGAAACACTCATTGGCGAAAACTGATGAATATCAAGTTTTCGAAACACTCACCGGCGAAAACTGATGAATATCAAGTTTTCGAAACACTCATTGGCGAAAACTGATTAACAAAAAAATCAAGTTTTTGAAACACTCATTGGCGAAAACTGATGAATATCAAGTTTTCGAAACACTCACCGGCGAAAACTGATTAACAAGAAAATCAAGTTATCGAAACACCCATTAAAGAAAACTGATGAATATCAAGTTTTCGAAACACTCACCGCTGAAAACTGATGAATATCGAGTTTTCGACACACTCATTCGCGAAAACTGATTAACAAGAAAATCAAGTTTTCAAAACACTTATAGGCGAAAACTGATAAATATCAAGTTTCCGAAACAGTAATCGGCGAAAACTGATGAATATCAACTTTTCGAAACACTCATCGGCGAAAACTGATAACCAAGAAAATCAAGTTTTCGAAACACTCACTGGCGAAAAATGATGAATATCAAGTTTTCGAAACACTCATTGGCGAACACTGACGAATATCAAGTCTTCAAAACACTCATCGGCGAAAACTGATTTACACGAAAATCAAGTTTTCGAAACAATCATTGGCAAAAAGTGATGAATATCAAGTTTCCAAAACATTCATCGACGAAAACTAATGAATATCAAGTTTTCAAAACACTCATCAGCAAAAACCGATTAACATGAAAATGAAGTTTTCGAAACAATAGATGGCGAAAACTAATGAATATCAAGATTCCAAAACACTGATCGGCAAAAACTGATGAATATCAAGTTTTCGAAACACTCGTCGGTGAAACCTGATTAACAAGAAAATCAATTTTTCGGAACACTCATTGGCGAAAACTGATGAATATGAAGTTTTCGTAACACTCACCAGCGAAAACTGATGAATATCAAGTTTTCGAAACACTCATCGGCGAAAACTGATTGACATGAAAATCAAGTTTTCGAAACACTCATTGGCGAAAACTGATGAATATCAAGTTTTCGAAACACTCAACGGCGAAAACTGATTAACAAGAAAATCAAGTTTTTGAAACAATCAATGGCGAAAACTGTTGAATATCAAGTTTTCTAAACACTCACCGACGGAAACTGATGAATATCAAGTTTTCGATAAACTAGTCGGTGAAAACTGATTAACAAGAAAATCAAGTTTTCGAAACACTCATTGGCGAAAAATGATGAATATCAAGTTTTCGAAACACTAATCGGCTAAAACTGAAGAATATCAAGTTTTCGAAACACTCCTCGGCAAAAACTGATTAACAAGAAAATCAAGTTTTCAAAACACTCACTGGCGAAAACTGATGAATATCAAGTTTTCGAAACACTCACCGGCGAATACGGATGAATATCATGTTTTCGAAACACTCATCGGCCAAAACTAATTAACAAGAAAATCATGTTTTCGAAACACTCACTGGCAAAAACTAAAGGATATCAAGTTTTCTAAACACTCACCGGCGAAAAGTGATGAATATCAAGTTTTCGAAACACTAATCGGCGAAAACTGATGAATATCAAGTTTTCGAGACACTCATTAGCTAAAATTGATTAACAAAAAGATCAAGTTTTTGAAACAATCATTGGCGAAAACTATTGAATATCTAGTTTTCTAAACACTCACCGGCGAAAACTTATGAAAATCAAGTTTTCGAAACACTCATCGGCGAAAACTGATTGACGAGAAAATCAAGTTATCGAAACTCTTGTTGGTGAAAACTGATGAATATTAAGTTTTCGAAACACGCATCGACGAAAACTGATGAATATCAAGTTTTCGAAACACGCATCCGCGAAAACTAATTAACAAGAAAATCAAGTTTTCGAAACACTCATTGGCAAAAACTGAAGAATATCAGGTTTTCGAAACACTCATCGGCGAAAGCTATTGAATATCAAGTTTTCAAAACGCTCATCGGCGAAAACTGATCAACAAGAAAGTCAAGTTTTCGAAACACTCATTGGCGAAAACTGATGAATATCAAGTTTTCGAAAAACTCATCCGGGAAAACTGAGTAACAAGAAAATCAAGTTTTTGAAACACTCATTGGCGAAAACTGATGAATATCAAGTTTTCGAAACACTAATCTGAGAAAACTGATGAATATCAAGTTTTCGAAAGACTCATCGGCGAAAATTGATTAAAAAGAAAATCAAGTTTTCAGAAAACTCATTGGCGAAACTGATGAATATTAAGTTTTCGAAACACTCACCGGCGAAAACTAATGAATATCAAGTTTTCGAAACACTCGTCGGTGAAAACTGATTAACAAAAAAATCAAGTTTTCGAAACAATCATTGGCGAAAACTGATGAATTTCAAGTTTTCGAAACAGTCACTGGCGAAAACTGATGAATATCAACTTTTCGAAACACTCGTCGGTGAAAACTGATTAACAAGAAAATCAATTTCGAAACACTCACTGTCGAAAACTGATAAATATCAAGTTTTGTAAACACTCACCAGCGAAAACAAATGAATATCAAGTTTTCTAAACACTGACCGGCGAAAACCAATGAATATCAAGTTTTCTGAACACTCACTGGCGAAAACTGATGAATATCAAGTTTTCGAAACACTAATCGGCGAAAACTGATGAATATCAACTTTTCGAAACACTCATCGACGAAAACTAATTAACAAGAAAATCAAGTTTTTGAAACAATTATTGGCGAAAACTTATGAATATCAAGTTTTCTAAACACCCACTGGCGAAAACTGATGAATACCAAGTTTTTGAAACACTTATCGGCAAAAAACTGATTAACAAGAAAATCAAGTTATCGAAACACTCATTTGTGAAAACTAATGATTATCAAGTTTTCAAAAAACTCGTTCGCGAAAACTGATTAACAAGAAAATCAAGTTTTCAAATCACTCATTTTTGAAAACTGATGAATATCAAGTTTTCGAAACACTCACCAGCGAAAATTGATGCATATCAAATTTTCGAAACACTCGTCGGTGAAAACTGATTAACAAGAAAAATATGTTTTCGAAACACTCATTGGCGAAAACTGATGAATATTAAATTTCTGAAACACTAAACGGCGAAAACTGATGAATATCAAGTTTTCGAAACACTCATCGGCGAAAATTGTTTAAAAAGTAAATCAAGTTTTCGAAAAACTCATTGGCGAAATTGATGAATATCAAGTTTTCGAAACACTCACCTGCAAAAACTGATGAATATCATGTTTTCGAAACACTCGTCGGTGAAAACTGACTAACAAGAAAATCAGGTTTTCGAAACACTCATTGGCAAAAACTGATGAATATCAAGTTTCCGAAACACTAATCGGCGAAAACTAATTAACAAGAAAGTCAAGATTTCGAAACACATATTGGCGAAATCATATGAATATCAAGTTTGCGAAACACTCATTGGCGAAAACTGATGAATATCAAGTTTCTGAAACACTAATCGGAGAAAACTGAAGAATATCAAGTTTTTGAAACATTCATCGACGAAAACTTATTAACAAGAAAATCAAGTTTTCGAAACACTCATTGGCGAAAACTGATGAATGTCATGTTTTCGAAACACTTATCAGCGAAAACTGTTTAACAAGAAAATCAAGCTTTCTAAACACTCATAGGCGAAAACTGATGAATATCAAGTTTTCAAAACACTCACCGGCAAAAAAAGATGAAAATCAAGTTTTCGAAACACTCTTCGGCGAAAATTGATAAAAATCAAGTTTTCGAAACACTCATCGGCGAAAACTGATTAACAAAAAAAATCATGTTTTTGAAACCATCGTTGGCGAAAACTGATGAATATCAAGTTTTCTAAACACTCACCGGCAAAACTAATGAATACCATGTTTTTGAAACACTCAACGGCGAAATCTGATTAACAAGAAAATCAAGTTATCGAAACACTCATTGTTGAAAACTGATGAATATCAAGTTTTCGAAACACTCAATCGCGAAAACTGATTAACAAGAAAATCAAGTTTTCGAATCACTCATTTTTGAAAACTGATGAATATCAAGTTTTCTAAACACTCATCGGCGAAAAATGATTAACAAGAAAATTAAGTTTTCGAAAGACTCATTGGTGAAAAATGATGAATATCAAGTTTCCGAAACACTAATCGGCGAAAACTGATGAATATCAAGTTATCGAAAAACTCATTGGATAAAACAATGAATATCAAGTTTTCGAAACACTCACCGGCAAAAATTGTTGAATATCAAGTTTTCGAAACACTCATTGGCGAAAACTGATTAACCAGAAAATCAAGTTTTCGAAAGACTCATTTTCGAAAACTGATGAAAATCAAGTTTTTGAAGCACTCACCAGCGAAAATTGATGAATATCAAATTTTCTTAACACGTCCGTGAAAACTGATTAACAAGAAAATCATGTTTTCGAAACACTCAATAGCGAAAACTGATAAATATTAAGTTTATGAAACACTCATTAGCAAAAACTAATGAATATCAAGTTTTCGAAACACTAACCGGCGAAAACTGATGTGTACCAAGTTTTCGAAACAATCATCGGCGAAAACAGATGAATATCAAGTTTTCGAAACACTCACCGGCGAAAACTGATGAATATCAACTTTTCAAAACACTCATCGGTGAAAACTGACTAACAAAAAAATCAAGTTTTCGAAACACTAATTGGCTAAAACTGATGAATATCACGTTTCCGAAACACTCACCGGCAAAAACTGATGAATATCAAGTTTTCGAAACACTCATCGGCGAAAACTGATGAATATCAAGTTTTCGAAACACTAGTCGGTGAAAACTGATTAACAAGAAAATCAAGTTTTCGAAACACTCATTGGCGAAAACTGATGAATATCAAGTTTTCGAAAGACTAATCTACGAAAACTGATGAATATCAAGTTTTTGAGACAGACATCGGCGAAAACTGATTATCAAGAAAATCAAGTTTCCGAAACCCTCATCGGCGACAACTGATGAATATCAAGTTTTCGAAACACTCGTCGGCGAAAACTGATCAATATCAACTTTCCGAAACACTCACTGGCAAAAACTGATGAATATCAAGTTTTCAAAACACTCATCGGCGAAAACTGATTAACAAGAAAATCAAGTTTTCGAAACACTCATTTGCGAAAACAGTTCAATATCATGTTTCCGAAACACTAATCGGCAAAAACTGATGAATAACATGTTTTCGAAACACTCATCGTCGAAAAACTGATTAAGAAAAAAAATCAAGTTTTCGAAAAACTCAATGGCAAAAATTGATGTATATCAAGCTTTAGAAATAGTCACCGGCGAAACCTGATGAATCTCAAGTTTTAGAAATACTCGTCGGCAAAAACTGATTAACAAGAAAATCATGTTTTCGAAATACTCATTGGCGAAGACTGATGAATATAAAGTGTTCGAAACACTCACCAGCGAAAACTGATTAACAAGAAAGTCATGATTTCGAAACACATATTGGCGAAAATGGATGAATATCATGTTTGCAAAACACTCACCGGCGAAAACTGATTAACAAGAAAATCATGTTTCCGAAACACTCATTGGCGATAACTGATGAATATCAAATTTTCAAAACACTCATCGGCGAAAACTGATTAAAGAGAAAAATCATGTTTTTGAGAAACTCTTTGGCGAAAACTGATGAATATAAAGTTTTCTAAAGACTCACGAGCGAAAACTGATGAATACCAAGTTTTCGAAGCATGCATCGACGAAAACTGATTAACAAGAAAATAAATTTTTTGAAACACTCATTGGCGAAAACTAATGAATATCAAGTTTTCGAAACAATCATCAGCGAAATTTGATTAACAAGAAAATCAAGTTTTCGAAACACTCATCGGCGAAAACTGATTAACAAGAAAATCAAGTTTTCGAAACCCTCATTGGCGAAAACTGATGAATATCAAGTTTCCGAAACACTCATTTATGAAAACTGATTAACAAGAAAATAAAGGTTTTGAAACACTCATTGGCGAACACTGATGAATATCATGTTTTCGAAACACTCACCGGCAAAAACTGAATAACAAGAAAATCAAGTTTTCGAAACACTCATTGGTGAAAATTAATGACTATAAAGATTTCGAAACACTCACCGGCGAAAACTGATTAACAAGAAAGTCAAGTTTTCGAAACACTCATTGGCGAAAACTTATGAATATCAAGTTTCCGAAACACTCAAGTGCGAAAACTGATGAATATCAAGTTTTCGAAACACTCGTCGGTGAAAACTGATTAACAAGAAAATCAAGTTTTTGAAACACTGATTGGCGAAAACGGATTAAAAAAAATCAAGTTTCCGAAACACTCAACGACTAAAACTGATGAATATCAAGTTTTTGAAACACTCATCGGCGAAAACTGATTAACAAGAAAATCAAGTGTTCGAAACACTCATTGGCGAAAACTGATTAAAAAAAATCAAGTTTTTGAAACACACATTGGCGAAAACTGATGAATATCAAGTATTTGATTCACTAATTGGCGAAAACTGATGAACAAGAAAAACATGTTTTCGAAAAACTCATTGACGAAAACTGTTGGATATCAAGTTTTCAAAACACTCACCGGCAAAAACTGATGAATATTAAGTTTTCGAAACACTCGTCGGCGAAAACTAATTAGCAATAAAATTAAGTTTTTTAAACACTCATTGGTGAAAACTAATTAACAAGAAAATCAAGTTTTCGAAACACTCATTGGCGAAAACTGATTAAAAAGAAAATCAAGTTTTCGAAACCTCATTGGCGAAAACTGATGAATATCAATTTCCCGAAACACTAATCAGCGAAAACTGATGAATATCAAGTTTTCGAAACACTCATCGGCGAAAATTGATTAACAATAAAATCATGTTTTTGAAAAAGTCTTTGGCGAAAACTGATGAATATAAAGTTTTCTAAAGACTCACCAACGAAAACTGATGAATATCAAGTTTTCAAAACACTCATCGGCGAAAACTGATTAACCAGAAAATCAAGTTCTCGAAACACTCATTGGCGAAAGTTGGAGAATATCAAGTTTTCAAAACACTCATCGGCGAAAACTAATTAACAAGAAAATCAAGTTTTCGAAACACTCATTGGTGAAAATTGATGCATTTCAAGTTTCCGAAACACTAATCAACGAAAACTGATGAATATCATGTTTTCAAAACACTCATGGGCGAAAACTTATTAACAAGAAAATCAAGATTTCGAACCACTCATTGGCGAAAACTGATTAACATGAAAATCAAGTTTTCGAAACACTCATTTGTGAAAACTGATGAATATCAAGTTTCCGAAACACTAATCGGCGAAAACTGATGAATATCTAGTTTTTAAAACACTCATCGGCGAAAACTGATTAAAAAGAAAATCATGTTTTCGAGAAACTCATTGGCGAAAACTGATGAATATTAAGTTTTCGAAACACTCACCGGCAAAAACTTATGAATATGATGTTTTTGAAACACTCGTCGGCGAAAACTGATTAACAAGAAAATCAAGTTTTCGAAACAGTCAATGGCAAAAAGTAATGAATATCAAATTTTTAAAACACTCAACAGCGAAAACTGATGAATATTAAGTTTTCGAAACACTCATCGGCGAAAACTGATTAACAAGAAAATCATGTTTTCGAAAAACTCATTGGCGAAAACTGATGATTATCAAGTTTTCTAAACACTCACCGGCGAAAACTGATGAATATCAAGTTTTCGAAACACTCATCGGCGAAAACTGATTAACAAGAAAATGATGAATATCAAGTTTTCGAAACACTCACCGGCGAAACAGATGATTATCAAGTTTTCGAAAAACTCTTTGGCGAAAACTGATGAATTTCAAGTTTTCGAAATACTCAGCGGTGAAAATAGATGAATCTCACGTTTCTGAAACACTCATCGGCGAAAACTGATTAACAAGAATATCAAGTTGTCAAAACACTCATTGGCGAAAACTAATGAATATCAAGATTTTGAAACACTCACTGGCAAGAACTAATGAATATCAAGTTTTCGAAACACTCATTGCTGAAAACAGATGAATGACAAATTTACGAAACTCTCACTAGGGAAAACTAATGAATAACATGTTTTCGAAACACGAACTGACGAAAACTGATCAAAATCAAGTTTTCGAAAAGCATTGGCGAAAATTGATTAACAAGAAAATCAAGTTTTCGAAACACTCATTGGCGAAAACTGATGAATACCACGTTTTTGAAACACTCAACGACGAAAACTGATGAATATCAACTTTTTGAAACACTCATCGGCTAAAACTGATTAACAAGAAAATCAAGTTTTCAAAACACTCACCGGCGAAAACTGATTAACGAGAAAATCAAGTTTTCGAAACACTCATTGGCGAAAACTGATGACTATCAAGTTTTCGAAACACTCATCGGCGAAAACTGATTAACAAGAAAATCAAGTTTCGAAACACTCATTGGCGAAAACTGATGAATATCAAGTTTTCGAAACACTCACCGACGAAAACTAATGGATATCATGTTTTAGAAACACTCATCGGAGAAAATTGATTAAGAAGAAAATCGAGTTTTCGAAACACTCATTGGCGAAAACTGATGAATATCAAGTTTCCGACACACTGATCGTTGAAAATGGATGAATATCAAGTTTTCAAAACACTCATCGGCGAAAACTGATTAACAAGAAAATCAAGTTTTCGAAACACTCATTGGTGAAAATTAATGACTATAAAGTTTTTGAAACACTCACCAGCGAAAATTGATGAATATCAAGTTTTCGGAACACGCATCGGCGAAAACTGATTAACAAGAATATCAAGTTTTCGAAACACTAATTGGCGAAAACTGATGAAAATCAAGTTTCCGAAACGCTAAAATGCGAAAATTGATTAACAAGAAAATCAAGTTTTCGAAACACTCATCGGCGAAAACTGATTAACAAGAAAATCAAGTTTCCGAAAATACTTATTGGCGAAAACTAATGAATAATAACTTTTCGAAACAATCATCGGCGAAAATTGATTAAGAAGAAAATCAAGTTTCGAAACACTCATTGGCAAAAACTGATGAATATCAAGTTCCCGAAACACTCACCGGCGAAAACTGATGAATATCAAGTTTCGAAACACTCATCGGCGAAAACTAATTAACCAGAAAATCAAGTGTTCGAAACACTCAATGGCGAACATTGTTTAACAAGAAAATCAAGTTTTCGAAACACTCATTGGCAAAAAATGATGAATATCAAGTTTCGAAACATTCATCGGTGAAAATTAATGAACACCAAGTTTTCGACACACTCGTCGGCGAAAACTGATGAAAATCAAGTTTTCGAAACACTCATCGACGAAAACTGATTAACCAGAAAATGAATTTTTCGAAACACTCACGGGTGAAACCTGATTAACAAGAAAATCAAGTTTTCGAAACACTCATTGGCGAAAACTATAGAATATCAAGTTTTCGAAATGCTCAGCGGCAAAAACATATGAATTTCAAGTTTTTGAAACAGTCATCGTCGAAAACTGATTAACAAGAAAATAAAGTTTTCGAAACACTCATTGGCGAACATTGTTTAACAAGAAAATCAAGTTTTCGAAACACTCATTGGCGAAAACTGATGAATATGAAGTTTTCGAAGCACTTACCGGCGAAAACTGATCAATATCAAGTTTTCGAAACACTCATTGGCGAAAATTAATGAATATCAATTTTTCGAAACACTCACCGGCGAAAACTAATGAACATTAAGTTTTTGAAACACTCACCGGCGAAAACTGATCAATATCAAGTTTTCGAAACACTCATTGGCGAAAACTGATTAACAAGACATTGAAGTTGTTGAAATACTCATTGGCGCAAAACGGATGAATATCAAGTTTTCGAAACACTCACCGGCGAAAACTGATGAATATTAAGTTTTCGAAACACTCATCGGCGAACATTGTTTAACAACAAAATCAAGTTTTCGAAACACTCATTGACGAAAACTGATGAATATCAAGTTTTCGAAACCCTCATCGGCAAAAACTGATTAACAAGAAAATCATGTTTTCGAAAAACTCATTGGCGAAAACTGATGAATATTAAGTTTTCGAAACAGTCAACGGCAATAACTGATGAATATGAAGCTTTCGACACACCCCTCGGCGAAAGCTGATTAACAAGAAAATCAAGTTTTCGAGACACTCATTGGCGAATACTGATGAATATCAAGTTTTCGAAACACTCACCGGTGAAAACTGATGAATATCAAGTTTTCAAAACACTCACCGGCGAAAACTGATTAACAAGAAAATCAAGTTTTCGAAACACTCATTGGCGAAAACTGATGAATATCATGTTTTCGAAACACTAACCAACAAAAACTGATGAATATCAAGTTTTCGAAACACTCATCGACGAAATCTAATTAACAAGAAAATCAAGTTTTTGAAACACTCATTGGCGAAAACTGAAGAATATCAAGTTTTCGAAACACTAATCGTCGAAAATTTATGAATATCAATTTTTTGAAACACTCATCGGTGAAAACTAATAAATATCAAGTTTTCGAAACACTCTTCGGCGAAAATAAATGTACATCAAGTTTTCGAAATACTCATCGTCGAAAAGTGATGAATGTCAAGTTTCGAAACACTCACCGGCAACAACTGATGAATATCAAGATTTTGAAAGACTCATCGGCGAAATCTGATTAACAAGAAAATCTGGTTTTCGAAACCCTCATTGGCGTAAACTGATGAATATCATGTTTTCGAAACACTCATCGGCGAAAACTGATCAACAAGAAAATTAAGATTTCGAAACACTCATTGGCGAAAACTGATATATATCAAGTTTTCTAAACACTCATCGGCGAAAATTGATTAACAAGAAAATCAAGTTTTCGAAACACTCATTGGCAAAAACAGATGAATATAAAGTTTCTGAAACACTCACCGTCGAAAACTGTTGAATATCAAGTTTTCGAAACACTCTTCCGCGAAAACAGATTAACAAGAAAATCAATTTTTTGAAACACTCATCGGTGAAAATTCATGAATATCAAGTTTTCGAAGCACTCATCGGCGAAAATTGATCAATATCAAGTTTTCGATACACTGATTGGTGAAAACTGATTATCAAGAAAATCAAGTTTTCGAAACACACATTGGAAAAAACTGAAGAATACCAATTTTTCGAAACACTCACCAGCGAAAATTAATGAATATCATGTTTTCAAAACACTCATCGGCGAAAACTGATTAACAAGAAAATCAAGTTTTCGAAACACTCATTGGCAAAAATTGATGAATATAAAGTTTTCGAAACACTCATCGACGAAAACTGATTAACAAGAAAATCAAGTTTTTGAAACACTCATTGGCAAAAACTGAAGAATATTAAGTTTTCGAAACACTCACCGGCGAAAATTAATGAATATCATGTTTTCGAAACACTCATTGGCAAAAACTGATGAATATCAAGTTTTCAAAACACTCACCGGTGAAAACTAATGAATATCAAGTTTTTGAAACAGGCATCGACGAAAAGTGATCAATATCAAATTCTAGAAACACTCATTGGCGAAAACTAATTAACAAGAAAATCAAATTTTCGAAACACTCATCGGCGAAAACTGACGATTATCAAATTTCCGAAACACTAATCAGTGAAAACTGATGAATATCAAATTTTCGAAACACTCATCGGCGAAAACTGATTAACAAGAAAATCATTATTCATCAGTTTTCGAAATAGTCATATCGACGAAATACGATAAACAAAAAAATCAAGTTTTTGAAACACTCATTGGCGAAAACTGATGGCTATCAAGTAGTCGAAACACTCACCGGCGAAAACTGATGAATATAAAGTTTGCGAAACACTTATTGGCGAAAAGTGATTAACAAGAAACTCAAGTGTTCGAAACAGTCAATGGCGCAAACTGATGAATATCATCTTTTAGACACACTCATCAACGAAAATAGATTAACAAGAAAATCAAGTTTTCGAAACACTCATTGGCAAAAACTGATGAATTTCAAGATTCCGAAACACACACCAGCGAAAATTGATTGAAAAGAAAATCAAGTTTTCGAAACACTCATCGGCGAAAACTGATTAACCAGAAAATTAAGTTTTCGAAGCACTCATTGGCGAAAACTGATGAATATCAAGTTTTCGAAACACTCATTGGCCAAAACTAATGAATATTAAGTTTTTGAAACACTCATCGGCGAAAACTGATAAATATCAAGTTTTCCAACCACTCATTGGCAAAAACTGATGAATATCAAGTTTCCAAAACACTAATCGGTGATAACTGATGAATATCAGGTTTTCGAAACAGCCATTGGCGAAAACTTATTAACAACAAAATCATGTTTTCGAAACACTCATTGGCAAAAACTGATGAATATCAAGTTTTCGAAACACTCCTCGGCGAAAGCTGACGAATATCAAATTTTCGAAACACTCACCGGTGAAAACTAATGAATATCAAGTTTTCGAAATACTCACCGGCGAAAACTGATCAATATCTAGTTTTCAAAACAGTCACAGGTGAAAACCGATTAACAAGAAAATCAAGTTTTCGAACCACTCATTTTCCAAAACTGATGAATCTCAAGTTTCCGAAACACTCACCAGAGAAAACTGATGAATATCAAGTTTTTGAAACACTCACCGGCAAAAACTGATGAATATCAAGTTTTCGAAACACTCATCGATCGGCGAAAACTGATTAAAAAGAAAATCAAGTTTTCGAAACACTCATTGACGAAAACTGATGAATATCAAGTTTTCAAAACACTCACCGACGAAAACTGATTAACAAGAAAATCGAGTATTCGAAACACTCATCGGCGAAAACTGATTAACAAGAAAATGAAGTTTTCGAAACACTCAATGGCGAAAACTGATGAATATCAAGTTTTCGAAACAGTCATCGGCGAAAACTGATTAACAAGAAATTCAAGTTTGTGAAACACTCATTGGCGAAAACTGATGATTATTAAGTAGTCGAAAGACTTACCGGCGAAATCTGATCAATATCATGTTTTCGAAACACTCATTGACGAAAACTGATTAACAAGAAAATCAAGTTGTCGAAACACTCATTGGCGCAAACTGATGAATACCAAGTTTTCGAAACACTCACCAGAGAAAACTAATGAATATGAAGTTTTCGAAACACTCATCGGCGAAAATTGATTAACAAGAAAAACAAGTTTTCGAAACACTCATTGGCGAAAACTGTTGATTATCATGTTTTCGAAACACTAACCAGCGAAAACTGATGAACATCAAGTTTTGGAAACCCTCATCGGCGAAAACTGATTAAGAAGAAAATCAAGTTTTCGAAACACTCATTAGCGAAAACTGATGAATATTAAGTTTTTGAAAAACTCACCCGCGAAAACTAATTAAGAAGAAAATCAAGTTTTCGAAACACTCACCGGCGAAAACTAATGAATATCAAATTTTCGAAAAAGTCATCGGCGAAAAGTGATTAACCAGAAAAACAAGGTTTCGAAACACTCACTGGCAAAAACTGATGAATATCAAGTTTCCGAAACACTCACCGACGAAAACCGATGAATATAAAGTTTTCGAAACACTCATCGGCGAAAACTAATGAATATTAAGTTTTCGAAACACTCATTGGCGAAAACTGATGAATATCCAGTTTCCGAAACACTCAATGGCAAATAGTGACGAATATCAAGTTTTCAAAACACTCACTAGCGAAAAGTGATCAATATCAAGTTTTCGAAACACTCATTGGCGAAAACTGATGAATATCAAGTTTTCGAAACATTCATTGGTGAAAACTGATGAAGATCAAGTTTTCGAAACACTCATCGGCGAAAACTGATTAACAAGAAAATCATGTTTTCGAAACACTCATTGGCGAAAACTAGTGAATATCGAGTTTTCGAAACACTCATCAGCGAAAACTTATTAACAACAAAATAATGTTTTCGAAACATCCATTGGCGAAAACTGATGAAAATCAACTTTTCGAAACACTCACCGGCAAAAATTGATGAATATCAAGTTTTCGAAACACTCGTTGGCGAAAACTGATTAACAAAAAAATCAAGATTTCGAAACACTCCTTGGCGAAAACTGTTGAATATCAAGTTTCCGGAACACTCACCGGCGAAAACTGATCAATATCATGTTTTTGAAACTCTCATCGGTGACTACTGAATAACAAGAAAATCAAGTTTTCGAAACACTCATTGGCGAAAACTGATGAATATTAAATTTTCGAAACACTCACGGGCGAAAACTAATGAGTATCAAGTTTCCGAAACACTCATCGGCGAGTACTGAATAACAAGAAAATCATGTTTTCGAAACACTCATTGGCGAAATCTGATGAATATCAAGTTTTCAAAACACTCGCCGGCGAAAATTGATGAATATCAAGTGTTCCAAACACTCATTGGCGAAAATTGATTAACAAGAAAATCAAGTTTTCAAAACACTCATTGGCGAAAACTGATGAATATCAAGTTTCCGAAACACTAATCGGTGAAAACTGATGAATATCAAGTTTACGAAACACTCATCGGAGAAATCTGATTAACAAGAAAATCATGTTTTGGAAACACTCATTGGGAAAACCTGATGAATATCAAGTTTTCGAAACACTCAACGGCAAAAATTGATGAATATCAAGTGTTCGAAACACTCATTGGCGAAAATTGATTAACAAGAAAATCAAGATTTCGAAACACTCATTGGCGAAAACTGATGAATATCAAGTTTCCAAAACACTCATCGGCGAAAACTGATGAATATCAAGTTTCCGAAACACTCATTGGCGAAAACTGATGAATATCAAGTTTTTGAAACACTCATCGGCAAAAACTGATTAACAAGAAAATCAAGTTTTCGAAACACTCATTGGCGAAAACTGATGAATATCAAGTTTTCGAAACACTAATCGGCAAAAACTGATGAATATCAAGTTTTCGAAACACTCATCGGCAAAAACTGATGAATATCAAGTTTTCAAAACACTCATTGGCAAAAGCTTATTAACAAGAAAATCAAGTTTTCGAAACACTCATTGGCAAAAATTGATGAATATCATGTTTCCGAAACACTAATCGGCGAAAACTGATGAATATCAAGTTTTCGAAACACTCATCGGCGAAAACTGATTAACAAGAAATTCAAGTTTGTGAAACACTCATTGGCGAAAACTGATGACTATCAAGTAGTAGAAAGACTCACTGGCGAAAACTGATCAATATCAAGTATTCGAAATGCTCATGGGCGAAAACTAATTAACAAGACAATCAAGTTTTCGAAACACTCATTGGCAAAAACTGATGAATATCATGTTTTCGAAACACTCACGACAAAAGCTGATTAACAAGAAAATAATGTTTTCGTAACACTCATTGGCGAAAGCTGATGAATATCAAGTTTTCAAAACCCTCACCGGCGAAAACAAATAATTATCAAGTTTTCGAAATACTCATTGGCAAAAATTGATGAATATCAAGTTTTAGAAACACTCACCGGTGAAAACTGATGAATATCAAGTTTTCAAAACAGTAATCGGCGAAAAGTGATCAATATCATGTTTTCGAAACACTCATTGGCGAAAACTGATTAACAAGCAAATCAAGGTTTCGAAACACTAAACGATGAAAACTGATGAATATCTAGTTTTTGAAACAGTCATCGGTGAAAACTGATTATGAAGAAAATCAAGTTTTGTAAACACTCAATGCCAAAAACTGATGAGTATAAAGTTTCCGAAACACTCACCGGCGAAAACCGATGAGTTTCAAGTTTTCGAAACGCTCATCGACGAAAACAGATTAACAAGAAAATCAAGTTTTGGAAACACTCATTGGCAAAAACTGATGAATATCAAGTTTTCGAAACACTCACCGGCAAAAACTAATGAATATTAAGTTTCCGAAACACTCATCGGCAAAAATTGATTGGCGAAAACTGATTAACAAGAAAATCAAGTTTTTGAAACCCTCATCGGCAAAAACTGATTAATATCAAGTTTTCGAAACACTCATCGGCGAAAACTGATTAGTATCAGGTATTCGAAACACTCATCGCAAAAAATGATTAACAAGAAAATAAAGTTTTCTAAACACGCATTGGCGAAAACTGATGAATATCAAGTTTTCGAAACACTCAACGGCGAAAACTGATTAAGAAGAAAATCAAGTTTTCGAAATACTCATTGCCGAAAACTGATGATTATCATGTTTTCGAAAAATTGACTGGCGAAAACTGACGAATATTTTAACGTCCTAGTTTCTTTATTGATTTTAGTTGCGGAATTAGGTTATTTACTTAACTTCTTAAAATCCCGGTCTAATTTTTTTCTTTTTCCTTTCATGAAGTTAAGTGTTTCCCCAAGGATCGCTTACTCTCAGTTGGTTATTTTAACCTAAGAAACTAGAAGTTACATGTTTGATACTCTCACGCTCTCCCAAAATACACATACAAATAAAGTCAAGTGAAAATGAGGTACTATACCTCTGCATATTACCTAAGCAGTTCAAAACCTAAGTCTACAGCATATAATTCATACATGCATATATATACAGATATAAGTATCAAAGTTAGTGGCTCGTAGGCCTAAAATAGTTCGTACTAAAGTCTATACTAGAGTGACATCAAGGTCACTGCCAAAATGTGAGTCAGCTCCTGCTACCTGTCCATCTCACCCCTTTCTAAGTCCCTGCGGCATTCTCAACCGAAGGGAAGAAGAAAAGGATGTTAACTGCCTTCAGGATTTGGAAGTATCCTAGAAGGGGTACCTCCAGGAGCTCTACCTCAATCTCCAGCAACAAAATGTACCTGGGCAGCTGAACACACTAACGTAGTGAGATATAAAATCCCAGTAACATAGATTACCAGTTTTATAAAAGACTAATTAGTGGTTCAGCTGCATTCCTAAGAATACAGAAAAATACTTCCTTCCCAATCAACAGATAATTTAAACTAAATGCACATCGATTACAAGATATTTCCATTTTCAGAGAGAAATCAAGATATTTCCATTTATATAAATTCAGAGATATATGGCCATGTTGAAAGCTGTAAACGGATGAAAAATCATTTTCACTTTAAAAACATGCATATTTACCACTATATGCAATTTTCAGCCATGCCAGTCTTTTCAAAAAGGTTCATGTTTACCTCTGCATGAAACCGTCAAGTCTCTACAGGACTTGTTACAACTGGTTAAACCATTACCATTAATTCAAAACAATCTAATGAAACAGGACAATACCGACTTACCATTTACCACTATGGAAAGCTTGCCCAAATAAGGCCAACAGGTAATTACCTAACATCCCAGGGCGTCCCCCGGTGTGCGCACAATGTTAGAACATTTGAATCACCAGTCCCGGACTGGATTATTTCCTCACTTGTTGCTAGGTAGCTACGTCCCGGACGCATTCCTAGCCAGCCTAGTGTGTCCTCTTCAAATAGATCAAATCATTCAATATAACTTTTATTCACAGGTAATGTTTACTCAGTTGTCAAATGAATTGCCTCTCCAGGGCATCAAAACACAAACACTGTCTCTCCAGGCCAAATTTACCATTTTACCCCTCCAGGGGCATATGCACATCAACATATAGATGCTTGCTTAAAAACCTGCCCTTCCAGGCATTCTAGTTTCACATATGCATGCTAAAACTCAGTTTCATGATTTGGATGCCACACACTTAAACAGTCTGATAATAAATTCAACCACTGGTCAACAAAAGTCAACCAAGAGTCAACCATACTGACAAATATAACTTCCAACACAAGTAACAGGCATAACCATCAATTTAATCATGCAAAGGTTAAGAAATTTCACCAGAAGCATCATTATAGAATACATAACAGCCTAAATCAATTTTCCAATAAAGACAATTGCATTTGGACCCTTAAATTCACAATCTTTTCAAAAGAGTCCATTTCTTTAAATAAGGAAATTCAGGGTTCATTTCAAGTATTTAGACCTTACTCAGCCATCCAAAGAGTCAATTAGGACCTACTACACACATCCAGGAAATCCCAACAGAATTGAACCAGAATTTGGGTAGATATAGGACTTTTCAGTTTTTATCACGTTTTTCTTGCAAATTAGTCCCTATTAAGACCCAAATTCTGTTCTGGGTTGTTTCAAGCCAAGAACAGGGTGCAGCCAGTACCTAAAAGCTAATTGGGACTTGCTCATGCAGTTTTCACAGAAAAATAGCAACCAGAAGACATACCTTTGCACCAAAACACATAAATTTTCCCAAAAATCAAGTTGAGCATAGAATGGGGTTAGAGGCCACTCTGACCACCTCCCTGCCAATACATAGGTCCATACTAACATACAGAACTAGAAAGTACAGAAATTTTACCACAGATAACTCAGTTTACAAAGATTCTGAAAAGGGGGCAAAAACAGAAAAATTCATTTAGTTTAGTCCCTACTACCTCTCCTTTTTTGTTTTAAGCCCTCACCAGCCCATCCTGGTGTCTCCCAAGCATATTTAGGCAACTTGTGACTTGCATAGCAAGTTGGTGCAGCCACATTAGTACAGAGCTATTGTTTTTGTACATAGTTTCCTTCCTTTTTGCCATTTCCCTTTCTTTTGGTTCCTCTAGTTACTTAGGGTGCTTAAACCACATCAAACAAGGGTTCTAGAGCATTTACAAGGTGACTAACTACTTCACAGACCCCCACACCAGTAACTTTCAGAAAAAGCACCAAAGCACACAGCCACACTAACATGAATGCATCACCATTTCATTTTTGGCATACCTAGACCATTCTTCTAGTTAATTTAGACTACAGCAAGCATTTCCTAGGTTGTGGCAGCTAGAACACTCACATGATGCACCCTAAAAAAAAAATTTCAAACTTTGACTCCCCACTTTTAAAAAAAAACTTAAGCTTTTCTCAAAAATCAGAATTTTCACTTTCTTAGTTTTCATGAGTTTCAAAATAGCCATTCTAGCAATTGGTAGGTCTATTTCAACATGTAGCCACTGTGGTAAAACAGAAAAATACCAGGGGAAAGGTACACTCACCTCCTAGCAATGGTTCAAAGATGGTTTACCAACCATTTTGTGTCAAAAAGTTCTTTCCCACCATATACTCTACTCTTGCAATATCACTGAAAATTTCTTTTCTGTTTCCATCTCTTTACTGCATTCTCCCCACGTTTTAAAAATTACCAACTACCATTTTTCAGCTGAGTAACATTGAAAACAAAAGACTTTACAGAAGAATGACAAAAATGAAAAGGCAAGTACAAATTTCAGTGAAGCAGAAATGTGTAGTTTGAAATACTGAAAATCATCCCCTGTACCCGTAGCTACCTGAGTGACCACAGCAAGTTCCTACCACCTAGAGGTCCTAATAACCTTTTCCTAACCATTTCTACTCAGTTCAAGACTCAGAACACCAAAAGTACAAAATTCAGCAAGCATACAGAACAACATCAGAAAACATCAATTTTAGCAGACAATTTACAATCTTTCGAGGCTCTGAACCCCTGTACGGCAACCTCTGATAATGCATGCATTGAAGGGATTTTAAAGATTATCTTCTTAACTTTCTAATGACTACTTACACGCTCAAATGGGATAACAGATGAAGGAGATATGCCTCATGGAAGATTCGCAGCCCGAAACAGGGCATTCTGTGGCAACCTCGGGAAAATGAGTCATAGAGGCTCATACCACCATATCTGGTGGAAGCTCTTGGCTCTGTGATGGAGAAAGAAGGGTAACACTACGTTACCTTGATTTCCAGAAGAAGAATCGAGAGTTTGAACCTCTGGACAGCTTGGGTAACTTGATAGAAACAACAAATTTCTGAGTGTGTGTTTGTGTAGTTGTTTTCAGCTTCTTTCTCCACTTCCAGGTACCAAATTTCGATTTCCCCAGCTCCCTCACAGCTTCAGCCTCTCTCTGAACTTAATCTCACTTGTTGTCAGCTCTCTTTCTCTGGTTTTACTTGCTGGTGCTCACTCATCTCGGTTTCACTGTTTTTATAGCACTCAAGGCATATGACTTAGGAATGATGAGGGTGGTGAGGTGTTGAGCTGCTGGGGGCTCGTGGGATTGAAATGGGACCACTAAGGGTGTTTTGCTGGCACCTTAAGGGCTGTTTGGGGTGGCAATTAGGCACTTAAGCCTCGGGTAGACTTTAATCTAGGTGTATTAGTGAGTGATGCTTAAGGGGTTGTTTAGTTTGTGTTCTAAAGTGATGGGTCTTGATATTTCAATCTTATTTCTGGTCATTTTATTCTTGCCTTTTGTTTCCTCAAGTTGCTGGCAACTATAACCACCTTAATTGGGTATTTTCTTGGCTTTAAAAATAGTAAATTCGGTTACAAGCTCTTAAAAGCATTAAAAGAGATTAATTTGTGATAAATTTCCTATTTATCTATATTTTTTAAAATATGTAACCTACCTAATTATGTTTGTTTTTTATTTAATTTCACGGATGGTACTTTGTATGGTAGTTTAGGGTGTCTCTAAGTGGTTAAATTGAGCTTCCTTAGGCCTTAAGTAAGCTAAAGGGCTTAAGTTCCAATTTTTCAGTTCTTTCTTTTTAGTCCTGAATTTTTACTGGAGAAAATGTGTCCTTTTAGGACTTTTCTTGAAGTTGGGGTCCCTTAGCTAAGTCTTAGGGTGTCTCTAGAGTGTCTTAGGGTATTTTCCTAGGGTCAAATAGGTCGTTTCTACCCTATTTAACTCATTAAAGAAAAGGGTTAAAACTAACTTTTGCCTTTCAATTTCGTCGCTAAGGTTAGGGTTAGGGTTCCTCTGGTCATTTTTCTCTGATTTTTGGGTCTCTTGGCCTCTAGTTAGGGTTTTATAGACACATTTACAAACAAAGATAAAAGCAAACACATTCAAACACTCAAAAACCAACAAGACAAACATGTTAAATAAAAGGTCAACACTTTTGAAAAAGTCAACAGTGTTTAGCTAAAGTCAACAAAGAGACTTTTTGGTCAAAATTGGGTTTTCAATTTTGGGATGTTACAAATATCAAGTTTTCGAATCACTCATTGGCAAAAACTGATGAATATCATGTTTTCGAAACACTCACCGGCGAAAACTTATGAATATCAAGTTTATGAAACAGTCATTAGCGACAAGTGATCAATATCAAGTTTTTGAAACACTTATTGGCCAAAACTGATTGACAAGAAAATCAAGTTTTCGAAACACTCATTGGCGAAAACTGATGAATATCAAATTTACGAAACACTAATCAGTGAAAACTGATGAATATCAAATTTTGGAAACTCTCATTGGCGAAAACGGATTAACAAGAATATCATGTTTTCGAAACACTCATTTGCGAAAACTGATGAATATCAAGTTTTTGAAACATTAATTGGGGAAAACTGACGAATATCAAGTTTTCTAAACACTCATCGGCGAAAACAAATTAACAAGAAATTAAAGTTTTCGAAACACTCAATGGTGAATTTAGATGAATATCAAGTTTTTGAATCACTCATCTGTGAAAACTGATTAATTTCAAGTTTTCAAAACACTCATCTGCGAATATTGATTAACAAGAAAGTCATGTTTTTAAAACAATCATTAGCAAAATAAATGAATATCAAGTTTTCGAAACACTCACCGGCGAAAACTAATGAATATCAAGTTTTCGAAACACGCATCGGCGAAAACTGATCAATATCAAGTGCTCGAAACACTCATTTGCGAAAATTGATTAACAAGAAAATCAAGTTTTCGAAACACTCATTGGCGAAAACTGATGAATATCAAGTTTTTGAAACACTCATTGGCGAAAACTGATGAATATCAAGTTTTCAAAACACTCATCGGCAAAAACTGATTAACAAGAAAATCATGTTTTTGAAACACTCATTGGCAAAAATTAATGAATATCATGTTTTCGAAACACTCATCGGCGAAAATTGATTAACAAGAAAATCAAGTTTTCAAAACACTCATTGGCGAAAACTAAAGAATATCAAGTTTCCGAAACACTCACCGGCGAAAACAAAAGAATATCAAGTTTTTGAAACATTTACAGACGAAAACTGATGAATATCAAGTTTTCGAAACACTCATTGGCGAAAACTGATTAACAAGAAAATCATGTTGTCGAAACACTCATTGGCGCAAATTGATGAATATCTAGTTTTCGAAACTCTCCCTGACAAAAACAGAAGAATATCAAGTTTTCGAAACACTCATCGGCGAAAACTGATTAACAAAAAAATCAAGTTTTCGAAACACTCATTGGCGAAAACTGATGAATGTCAAGTTGTCGAAACACTCACCGGCGAAAGCTAATGAATATCAAGTTTTTGAAACACTCACCGGCGAAAACTAATCAATATCAAGTTTTCGAAACACTCATTGGCGAAAATTGATAAACAAGAAAATCAAGTTTTCGAAACAGTCATTGGCCCAAACTGATGAATATCAAGTTTTCGAAATACTCATCGGCGAAAACTGATGAATATCAAGTTTTCGAAACACTCATCGGCGAAAAATGATGAATATCAAGTTTTCGAAACAGTCACCGGCGAAAACTGATCAATATCAAGTTATCAAAACACGCATTGGCGAAAACTGATTAACATGAAAATCAAGTTTTCGAAACACTCATTGGCGAAGACTGATGAATATCAAGTTATCAATCCACTCACCGGTGATAACAGATGAATATCATGTTTTCGAAACACTCATCGGAGAAAACTGATTAACAAGAAAATCAAGTTTTTGAAACACTCATTGGGCGAAAACTGATGATTATCAAGTTTTCGACACACTCACCGTCGAAAACTGATGAATATCAAATTTTGGAAACACTGATCGGTGAAAACTTATTAACAAGGAAATCAATTTATCGAAACACTCACTGGCGAAAACTGATTAACAAGAAAATCAAGTTTTCGAAACACTCAATGGTGAAAACTGATGAATATCAAGTTTTCGAAACACTCATCGGCAAAATCATATCAACAACAAAATCAAGTTTTCTAAACACTCATCGACGAAAATTGATTAACAAGAAAATCAAGTTTTCGAAACACACATTGGCGAAAATTGATGAATATCAAGTTTCCGAAACACTAATCGGCGAAAACTGATGAATATCAAGTTTTCGAAACGCTCATCAGTGAAAACTGATCAACAAGAAAATCAAGTTTTCGAAACACTCATCGGCAAAAACTGATGAATATCAAGTTTTCGAAACACTCATCGACGAAAACTTATTAACAAGAAAGTCAAGTTTTCAAAAGACTCATTGGTGAAAACTGATGAATATCAAGTGTTCGAAACACTCACCGGCGAAAAGTTATCAATATCTAGTTTTCGAAATACTCATTGGCGTAAACTGATCAACAAGAAAATCAAGTTTTCGAAACACCCATTGGCGAAAACTAATGAATATCATGTTTTCGAAACACTCATTGGCGAATACTGATGAACAAGAAAATCATGTTTTCGAAACACCCATTGACGAAAACTAATGAATATAATGTTTTCGAAATAGTCACGGGCAAAATCTGATGAATATGAAGTTTTCGAAGCACTCATCAGCGAAAACTGATTAACAAGAAAATCAAGTTTTTGAAACACTCATTGGCGAAATGATT